>PVJL010004094.1:0-110094 GCA_004026885.1 Lyroderma lyra
TTATTTGTTTGTTCATTTCTTTTTTTCTTTGCTTTCAGTTTTATATTCCACATATGAGTGAAATCATGCAGTTCTTTGTTCTTTCTGTCTGGCTTATTTCACTAAGCATGATGATCTCCAGGTCCATCCATTTTGTTGCAAATGGCAATATTTCATCTTTTCTTATAGCTGAGTAATATTCCATTGTATATATGTACCTTTCTGAACATGCCCCCTCCCCAAGGTAACCATTATTCTGAATCTGTATTTATTACTTTCGTATGTATTTTTGTACTGCTCTACATATATGTGTACAACACAAACAATTGTTTTGCATTTTCATTCTCTTGTACTCTGCTTTTCTCCCTCAATATTATATTGTTGATGTTTGTCCTTGAGGCTCCCCTTCACTCATTTTCCACTTCTGTATGCTATTGATATGAACGCCACACCACATTTGCTGCTTCTCTTATTCTGGGATATTTAGGTTGTTCTGAATTTTCCTCACAACAAACAACACTGTACAGTACAGAACATTCTTGTACTTGCCTTCTTGTATAGAAATGTGAAGTATACCTTAAAGCATATCCTAAGAGCAGATTGCTAGGTCATTATGTTTGGTTTCTTCATCTTTGCTGGTATTGTCAGATTGCTCATAAAAGGACTGCACTACTTTATATTCCATCGTCAACCAGAGCTCTGTATATTCCTCTCTCTTATCTGCTCTCCCAATGGGCAGCCAGGTGGAAGCACTATGTTATACACCTTGGCATGAATTTTCTCATTTAATAATGTCAACAACCTTATGAGGCTGGCATTAGAGTGCCTGTAGCCTGGGTTACAGGGATCAGAGAGGTCCCGGAATCTGCCTGAGCCCATGAAGACAAGAAGCAGCAGAGGAGCACTGACCCTGACACAGCTTGCCTCTCTGAACCCAGAGCTGTGCTGCAGAGGTCCTTCAAGACTCCAACCACAGGACACAGAAGGGTGGAGGGAAGACACTCCTTCCACAGAAGCCTATTAGCCAGGTTGCTGAGAGCCAAAAGAAAAAAGAAAAAAGAAAGGATAAGCATTTAATTTTTTAAATTATGAAAATCATCATACATGCCAGAAGGAATATTTAACATTAATGTGTAAATAAGGAAAACCAATGAAAGGGACAGTTGGTAGGAAGGGAGAGAGAGAAACGGAAATTAAAGGCATCTGAGAGACCTAAGAAAAAAAGACTTCACCGTTAGCAAGACAGCATTAGAACACCTTATTTTTTGAGTCATATACTAGTTTTCCTTTCAATTACTGGGAATCAGTGCTCATTTTATGACTGCGGGAGCCCAACACTGCTTCACCATCAATGTGAAATAGCTGACCTAAATAATGTGCTGTGGACGGAAAGGTGGAGAAAAGCACAGAAACAGGAGAAAGTGGCATGTGTATGTGACTAGAAACAAAACAGCAACAGAAATGAGAGTTGGGTGGAAGAAAAGACGCGGAAAAGGGAAATGTATTCTATAGCTTCCTTCTGCTCAGCCCCCAGAGGAGCTTCAAATTGCTCCTGCACTCCTTGGAACAGTCTCTTTTGCACCGTGTTCATGTGACTGAGTTCTTCTGTGCACATTTTCTAATAAAACCTCCCCCTTTCATTTTTCAGTAGGAGAAGGAGTAGAGTAATCCAAGAATCAACAGAGTCTGATTTCTGTTATTGGGCGTTTACTTGAATTAAAGGAGAACAATGCTAGGGTGCTTGTTTGCTTTTATTTTTACCAAGACAAAAATATGTAGGCTATATATTACAGTTGTGAATGTTTACTTAGAGAGAAGAAGACATCCAAAATAGAGTAAGGTAAACCAGAAGTGAAAGTTAGTAACATGGTACAGGAAGTTGACAGGAAGCAGAAAGTGCGGGTATGGAAGTGAAACCACTTTTTAAAAAGCATATCAAGAATATAGTGGATGAGGGGGCGAGTTTTCTTAGCATGAGTAAAAGGATATAAATCATGTTATGTACTCCTCCCCCAATTTTTTAATGTTAAAATATACATAACATAAAATTTATCATCTTACCTATTTTTAAGTGTACAGTTCAAGGGGTATAAATTACATTCAAACTGTTGCTCAACCATCACCTCCATCCAACTCCAGAACTCTTGTCATCTTGTAAAACTGAGCAATTACTCCCCATTCTTCCCTCCCATCCCTGATCCCCTAACAACCACCATTCTACTTTCTTTCTCTAGATTTTGGCTATTCTAAATATCTCGTGTAAGTTGAATCGTACAGTATGTGTCATTTTGTTACTCGGTTACTTCACTTAGAATAATGTCCTCAAGATTCACCCATGTCATAACCTGTTTCACAATACCCTTCCTTTATAAGGTGCAGTAGCATCCCACTGCATGTAGACACCACGTGTTGGTTATTCACTCATCCACTGGTGGACACTTAGGTTACTTCCATATTTTTAGCAGTTGTGAATATGCTGCCTGAAAAGGTTATTATATGGCATGTAAGCCAAGCTACCAACATCAGAAGTCTCTAAATAGACTATTTCCCATTAAATCATTATTATTTTGAATAACTAAACTTAGGGCCCTAGGGTTTATGTAATTTTCATCTTTTCAGCATCTTTGTCCAAAAGATGTTCTTAGCACCCCGAAACCAAGTTTTCTGTCTTTTTAATTATTTGAAGACAAAACTAACTGTTCACTCAAGAGGGTCACTGATTAACATCTACTGAAAGCAATTTTGGTATTACTTTTTCAGGGGAACTGGCCTCATTTAGCCAAATCCATTCATGAATTTGAACCAATGTCTTGAACAATGTCTTTTTCCCTGTTGAAGATGTGAACCACTCCAGGTTGAGGGACTATAGAGTTTTCATCTGCATCCCTGGTATAGTCTAGCAAATGTCTCAGTATACAGTGCCATTAGCTACTTCAACCAGGAGGTACCTAAAAATGAAAAACAACGTTTTCCCTCTTCCCCCAAATATTCACTTTTACCTTTGCTTACAGACTCCTTTGTCTTGTATTAAGTGTTATAACCTTGAGTCAAATAAATAAAGCAGTCAGCACACTGTTTATCACATAAGAAGGCCTTTCTTAGATATTAGCCAAGGAGAGGTTCTCCCTCCTCCCCAACCCTACACTGAATAATCCCTCATACGTTAAGAAAGCAAGTCATTAATTTCTAATGGGAATCTCTCAAATTAAAATCCTGCTAGTGAGGTTCATAAGATAACCACCCACTTTCCATGGGAAAAGCTCACTGCATGGTTATTGGGGGAAATGCTGCTTATACCTGAAGTGATCAGATCCAAAATGATGGTCTAAATCAATGGTTCTCAACCTTCCTAATGCCGCGACCCTTTAGTACAGTTCCTCATGTTGTAGTGACCCCCATAAAATTATTTCCATTGCTACTTCATAACTGTAATTTTGCTACTGTTATGAATCATAATGTAAATATCTGATAGGTGTTTTCCAATAGTCTTAGGCGACCCCTGTGAAAGGATCATTCGACCCCCCAAAGGGGTCGTGACCCACAGGTTGAGAACTGCTGGTCTAAATCAATGGTGTCCAACCTTTTGACTTTCCTGGGCCACGTTGGAAGAATTGTCTTGGGCCACACATAAAATACACTAACACTAATGATAGCTGATGAGGTTAAAAAAAAATCACAAAAAAAGTTTCATAATGTTTTAAGAATTTGTGTTGGGCCTCATTCAAAGCCATCCTGGACCACAGGTTGGACGTGACTGGTCTAAATAGATGGTTTGGATGGTTCAGAACCAGTGGATGGGGGACTGGATTGTTCTGAAGAGTTTTTAAGATGAAGAAGAGCATAGGTTTGCAACTTTAACCACTAACATATGGAGGCACTTAGAGGTCAGAGTGGTGTGTTGGGAAGGTCTGTAGGTCTTTGTCTTTGGAGCAAAGAATGGCAGAATGGCGCTTTTGAGTAAATGAGCCCAATTGGGCTGCCTGGAAGAAGTCAGGCAGGACTGAGACTAAAGTCACTACATTAACTTTTAATTCCTTTTTCCCTCCTCCTTTTGTTTCCTTTCCTGCAAAAGATAGTCATGTTTTGGCATTACTCACCAATTCCTTTGTTTTGTCTTAAATGTTATGATTATATTGATAATTTGTTTAGTAAATGTCTACTAGTACCTCACACATAGTAGGTACAGCATCATAAAACACAGAGGTGGCCAAGACTGGGGCCGGCCCTCCAAGAGCTGACAACCCCCCAAAATGCTTGGTATGTTCTGCAATAATTGGCAAATGTATACTCAAATACTTTTTGCCTGTTTTCTTTTAATATGCATTCTCTATTTCTGCTTTTCTGACCCTTGTTTTAAGTATTGCTTTTTTCCTGCAGGAGACACAGAAACACATGGTTTTCTCTTCCTTCTCAACCTGAAAATAAAGCTCAGGACTGCTTTGTTTCTCCTTGTAGTTGTTAATTAGAATTAACTAGGATGAACCATGACTGCTAATATGAGAGAAAGCATGTACTGTTTCAGCCTCCTAATTTCCTTTTAGCCACAGGAAAAGTTCCAGGATGTTTCCTCAGGATGTTGACCTCCATGGTTTCACATGTACCTTACTCTCTCCTCCACATTCTGTGCCCCCCAAGTTTTATCTCCCACCTCCTCACCTCTGCCCTTCATCTCTTACCAGCTACCTGCCTTGTGTAGCGGCTCTGTTCTGTGCCTTTTGTTTTGTTTTGTTACACTATCCTCTCCCTATATGAATTGACTCTGGCAACTATGCCTCCTGACTGTTGGTCCAGTGTTCTTTCCTTTACATGAGGTTATAGCAATTCAATACACTTATCTTACATCTTACCCTAATTTTTCACATGGTAAATATCTCCCTGCTAATCCTGAAGCAACTCCTGGGCACTAACCATGTCTTCTCTGTCATTTTGTCCAAAAATTGCACCTGCTCACTTTTTTTTCTCCTTAATTTTTTTAGGACATAACATATATACATTGAAGTTACAAGCCTTCAGTGAACAGCCCAATGAATGTTTGTAAATATGTAGGTTCCATGAAGCCTTCGCCAGATCAAGCAGATATAGACCATTCTTAAAGGCTCACTCTGGCCTCTTTCAGGACCAAGCACCCACGATTCCTACCTCAAGGTAATCAGCACTCTGATTACTATCACAATAGATCAATTTTTGCCTCTTCTTAGGCTTTATAGAAATAGAACTATAACCTTCCGTGTCTGGCTTTTATTGCTCAATACTATGTCTGTGAGATTCTTCCATGTTGTTGCCTATGGCTGAAGTTTCATCATTGTGTTGCTGTTTTGCATTTCATTATATGAATGATCACAATTTACCCATTCTACTATTGATGACATTTAGGTTCTTTCCAGTTGAGGGCTATTATAAATAAAAGCTTTTTAAATATTAATATTATTATAAAAGAACAAAGAGAGAACTTCTGTTTGAGCCTTCCCAAAGAAGACTCAGAGTTATGGTGGAGGCTTTATTGCCCATCATATCTGCCCCAGGAGAGGTTTCAAAGCCCCACCCTACCCCTTGCCTCTCACATGCTTGGAAGAAATGTCTGGTCCCAGGCAAAACTCTGAGTCAGCCTCCTCAATGAGGGGAAGGTCAACTCTGCTCAAACATGTTCAGAAAGAGGAAATTTCTTAAGCATTTGGCTGAACTCATCTGCTACTGTTTAAATGTTAAGTAATATATCGTAGAGTAAAAAATTAAAAGGCAGCCACATAAACTTGGGCCTCATTTTTAAGCCAGTTGTGGTGTGTTGAAAACCCGTTCTTTTTCTTAAGTTTATTTCAAAACAGCTAAACTGAGGCCTACCCTAGAGAATGGTAGGATTTTGACTTGCCCAATCTGAGATTTTTCTACTTCCTCAGGTGGAGTGTGAAGACTTTTTTTTTTTTTTTTTTTTTTAATGTGGGTAGCTCCCTGGCTGGGAATTGAACCCAGGCTGCAGTGCTGACAGCACCAAAGCCTTAAGCCACTACACCACCAGGGAACTCCTGTGAAGACTTTCTTGAAGGACCCTTGAACTTTGGACATTCTAAATTGTACTTGCTTATTGGAGCTTCCAAGCAGGGGCCTCTGGGGGCTAGAACTTCCTGTGTGATGTCACAGGGCTTTATGAGGCAGCTTGGTAACTGTGTTTTGAGCACTGCTGTGTAGGCAGGGCAACCCAACACAGTCAAGTATTTATTCAGAATCTAGACAGCATAAAGTCAACCATCCCGAAAATAATTCCATCTTTCAGATCATTCAGTGTACACTCAAGCCTATGACCCAGCTGGGAAAATACATTGATTACAAAGCAGCCAGTGCAACTGTCTCAGTGGTAGGTAGGTGAGCTCAGTGTGCTGGGAGTCAGCACAAAGATGGGGGAGGCCTCTAATATCTCAAGCCAGTGGAAGCAGCACATCAAATCACTGAATCTTGAATGAGGATTAATCCTAATCTCTAGGGATTAGGAATAAGATCTAATTTTTTTTAGGTGTTCTGGCTATCAGGTTGGGTTATTGCTACCCTGGAGGTAGGCTGGGCATCATAATGGCTTTAGTTCTTGAAAATCAGGACCAATTTTCATTATATATTCCTTTGTGCTTCTTAAGATTTCTACCAAATTGAGTATTATTTACTCAAAAAAAAAATTAAATAGAAACAGCCCTTCATGGTATTAGAAAGTCATAGATCTTATCTAGAGATAGTTTTAAGATTGTCCTAGGAAACATAGGGGTTACAAATATTGATTATTTACAGAAAATGGTCATTTTTTCCAGACTCTGAAGATTCACATTTTAAACAAACTCAATCATTGTATACAAACTTAGTTTAGGGCATATGCATGTTAGTAATTATTAGCAGCATTCCTTGCTTTATATGATTCTTTTAATTAATGCTTGGGTTTTTTTTAATGCATTTATAATTTCGTTTGCTGTACATATAAACCATCATTGAAATAATGTTTTATACATTCTGTATTTTTCCAGCATATGAATTTAACATATTTTAGAGAAGACAGTAATTGAACATGATTTACTTCTGAGGAAACAGAGTTGAAAAGCCAATCACAGACCTCCTAGATCAGTTATTTGGTAGGAGAGGTTTTCTGTGTTTTGTGAAGGGTGGGGCTGGGTATGGGGGTGGGGGATTGAGGACATGTATATCTCAGAGAACTGGGAAAATTTGCTTTAAGAAAAATATAATATAAGAAAACATATCAAATGTATAAGAGAAAAAGATAACTTCTAACTGGGTCAAATGGATGGATTAAAACAATTGAAAACAGAATGTAGTTGTTTTCACTTAAATTACTACATCTTCTTGTTAAAAGTCTAAATTTTGAGACTTCTGTTTTAACTTTTTCCAAAACCCAAAAGCAATTAGAAATTAAAAGAGAATATAGGTGAGGGGAGGCAACCAAACTTATATAAAACATACACATGAATTCATGTAACAGTAGTATTACTGAAAAATAAAATAAACTCATATTCTCTACAGGGATTCTAAGACAATTTTGGGGAAATTCTCCTTAGATGTTAACACTTATAAAAACATATCCCCTAATTTTCTTATTTTATTAATATATGTTTTCTTAGCTTTACTTTTATTCACTGTTGAGTCAGAAGGGAAAGGAGAGATACACATCTATCATCTTGAAAGGAAGCCTCTTAAGACTTTCTTTTTCTTTTTGATAAATTATGAAATATATCCAGGATTAAGGAAAATACAAAGAAAAATATGAACACTGTGTACACATCATCAAGTTTTATCAAACCTCATCATTTTGCCGCATTTGCTTCACAGGTTTTTTTAAAAATAAGCCTTAGGAACTCAATAGAGGAGCTCTTTATTTTCTTCCCCAATACTCTCCCCCATGGAAGTAATCACTATCCTAAATTTGTGTACATTTGAATGCAGTTTTGTTTCCCAATATTTGCTATATACAGTGTATTCATAAACAATTGCACTGTTTTTTCATGTTTTCCAAATGTGTATAGGTAGCATCATGCCCTGTTGGTTTTTTGTGAAACATTGTTTATTTAGATTTTACAATATTAATACATGTAGCTCCAGTTGGTTCATTTCCAGTGTTGAATGGACAGCCTCACTGTATGGATTCTCCTGTTGAGAGAAATTTAAGTTGTGTCTTGCTTCTGTAATAAACATTACCTCAATAAACATTCTTATACATGTCTTATAAGAGTCTTTTCAGGGTATGTGTATAAATTCACCTTAACTAGATATTACCAAAATGTTTGTACCATTTTATAGTACCATTTCATCAGTGATGAGCCACAGTTTTCATTGCCCATTTTCTTTCTAGCTTGTGATATTGTAAGTTTTTATATATAGTTAATTTTGACTGGTATGAAATCAGATATTTTAATAGAGACCTATATTATTACTCTGAGATGATTGAGATGTATGAGGAATGAGTAAACTTCTTTTACACTATTTCCCTTAGGTACACGCTCAGGAGTATGGTCCAATGACTGAGTTATATTGTGTTTTTTATATGCATGTTATGCATTTTGATGTTATGTAATCTTATGAATGTGAGTTTCAAAAGTTTCTGATAATAGAAGAAATGCACTTTATCTTATCAAACTATATAATAAGAACAATTCTATTTTTTATTTTAAGTTTTTAAATTTTTTTCTTTTCCTTGTTAAATTTACTGGGACACCATTTGTTAGTAAAAATCACATAAGTTCCAGGTGTACAATTCTATAATACATCGTCTATGTGTTATGTTATGTGTTCATCACCCTGAGTCAGTTCTCTTTTTAACCACCATGTATTTGAGACCCTGTCCCTTCTCTCCCCTCCCCCCTCCCCCTATACTCTCAGATAACCACTAACCACTAAACTATTGATTGTGTCCATGAATTTTTGTTTCTTTGTTGCTTTTGGCTTTGTGTTCCACCAATGAATGAACTCATATGGTTCCTGGTTTTTCTCTCTGGTTTATTTCCCTTTGCATGATGGTCTCAAGGTCCATCCATGTTGTCATAAATGGCTCTATTTCATCTTTTCTTATAGCTGAGTAACATTCCATTGTATATATGTACACAGCTTCTTTAACCAGTTGTCTATCAAAGGACACTTTGGCTATTTTCATGATTTGGCCATTGTGATAGTGCTGCAGTGAACACTGGGGTGCATATATCTTTAAGAACTAAGGTTTTCAAATTTGGGGAGTAGATGCCCATAATGGGATTGCCAGGTCATATTGTAACTCCATTCTTAATTTTTTGAGGAACCTTCATACTGTCCTCCATTTGGTTGTACCAGTTTGCATTCCCACTAGCAGTGTATGAGGGTTCCTTTTTCTCCACATCTTCTCCAGCACTTGTTATTCCTTGTCTTGGTGATAACAGCCATTCTAACAGATGTGAGGTGTTATCTCATTGTGGTTTTGATTTGCATTTCTCTAATAGCTAGTGAAATTGAGCATTTTTTCATATATCTGTTGGCCATTTGTATGCCTTCCTGGGAAAAGTGTCTGTTCAGGTCCTCTGCCCATTTTTTAATTGGATTGTTTGTTTTTGTATTGTTGAATAGCGCAAGTCTTTATATATTTTAGATATTAGCCTCTTATCAGAGGCATTGTTTGCAAACGTTTTCTCCCACTCGGTTGGCTGTCTCTTTGCTTTGTTGATGGTTTCTTTTTCTGTGCAGAAGCTTTTTAGTTTGATATAGTCCTGTTCATTTGTTTTTACTTTCACTTCCCTTGCCTCTGAGGTCAGGTTTATGAAGTCCTCTTTGAGCCTGAGGTCTACAAGTTTAGTACCAATGTTTTCTTCTATATAGTTTATTGTTTCAAGTCTTATGTGGAGGTCTTTAATCCATTATGAGTTAATTTTGGTAGATGATGACAGTTCACAGTTTAGCTTCATTCTTTTTGCATGTGGTTTTCCAATTTTCTCAGCACCATATACTGAAGAGGCTTTCTTTTCCCATTTTATGTTTTTCACTGCTTTGTCAAAAATTATCTGTTCATATATTTGTGGGTTTATTTCTGGGTTTTCAATTCTGTTCCATTGGTCTGTGTGTCTGTTTTTTTGCCAATACCAGTTGTCTTGATTATTGATGCTTTGTAGTACAGATTGAAATCAGAGAGTGTGATGCCTCCAGCCTTATTCTTTTGATGTAGGATTGCTTGGCGACTCGGGGTCTTTTGTGGTTTCATATGAATCTGATGATTCTTTTCTCTATTTCTTGAAAGAATGTGGAATTTTGATGGGAATTGTGTTAAATCTGTATATTGCTTTGGGTTATGTCGTCATTTTTAACTATGTTGATTCTTCCAATCCATGAACACATTTCTTTGTGTCCTCTTCAATTTCTTTTAATAGTGTCTTACAGTTTTCAGTGTATAAGTCTTTCACGTTCTTTATTGTTTATTCCTAGATATTGTTTGTCTCATTTCTTTTTCTGAAGTTTTGTTGTTGGTATATAGAAATACAATTGACTTTTGTACATTGTTTTTATATCCTACAACTTTTACTGTATTTGTTTATTATTTCTAATAGTTTTTTGGTGATGTCTTTAGAATTTTCTATGGAAAGGATCATGTCATCTGGAAATAGTGACAGTTTAACTTCTTCTCTCCCAATTTGGATGCCTTTTATTCCTTTCTCTTGCCTGATGGCTCTGGCTAGAACTTCCAGTACTATATTGAATAGCAGTAACAACAGGAGATATGCATGTCTTATTCCTGATTTTAGGAGAATAGGCTTCAGTTTTTCCCAGCCAGTATAATATTAGCTGAGGGTTTGTCATATATGGCCTTTATTATGTTGAGGTACTTTCCTTCTATATCCATTTAATTGTTTTGATCATAGATGGATGTTGTATCTTATCAAATGCTTTTCTGCATCAATTGATATAATCATATGGTTTTTATCTTTTATTTTGTTTATGTAGTATATCACATTAATTGATTTGTGTATGTTGAACCATCCTTGTGTTCATGGGATGAATCCCACTTGATTGTGGTAGATCATCTTTTCAATGCATTGTTGTATTCCATTTGCCAGTATATTATTTAGGACTTTTCCATCTGTGTTCATCAGACATATTGGTCTATAGTTTTCTTTTTTTGTGTTAATCTTACCAGGCTTTGGTATTAGGGTTATGTTGGCCTCATGGAAAGAGTTCTGAAGTATTGCCTCTTCTTCAATTTTTTGGGAGAGTTTGAGGAGAATAGGCATTAGTTTCTCTTTGAATGTTTGATAAAACTTATGAATGAAACTGTCTGGTCCTGGGCTTTTGCCTCTGGGGAGGTTTTGGATGATTGTTTCAATTTTCTTACTGTTGATTGGTATATTTAGATTGTCCAGTTCTTCTTGGTTCAGTCTAGGTGGACTATATGTTTCTAGAAACTTGTCCATTTCTTCAAGATTGTGAAATTTGGTGGCATATAGTCCTTCATATTATTTTCTTATGATCTTTTGTATTTTTGTGGTAAATGTGGTAATTTCTCCCTTTTCATTTCTAATTTTGGTTATTTGTGTTTCTTCTCTTTGCCCCTTGGTAAGCCTAACCAGGGGGTTGTCAATGTTACAGATTTTTTTAAAGGACCAGTTCTTTGTTGCATTAATTTTCTCTATCATTTTTCTGTTCTCTATTTCATTTAGTTTTGCTCTAATTTTTATTATTTCCTTCCTCTGATGACTTTGGGCTTTGTTGTTGTTGTTGTTCTTTTTTTTTCCTAGTTCTTTAATATGAGATATTAGGTTGTTTACTTGTTTCTTAACATAGGCCTATAATGATATAAATTTCCCTCTTATTACTGCTTTTGCTGCATCCCAATACTTTTGATATGTTGTATTCTCATTGTCATTTGTTTCTATGTATTTTTAAATTTTGTCTATTATTTCTTTTTTGATTCAGTCATTTTTAATAACATGTTGTTTACATGAGTTTTTCCTGCTTTTTTTGTGATGGATCTCCAATTTCAAGGCTTTGTGGTCTGCAAATATACTTTGCATGATTTCAGTGTTCTTGAATTTGCTAAGGTTAGTTTTGTGTCCCAACATGTGATTTATTTTTGAGAATGTTCCATGTGCACTAGAATAGAATGTATAATCTTGTGTTGTAGGATGGAGTGTCCTATAAATATCAATTATGTCCAATTGTTGTAATGCATTGTTTAGAGCTGACATTTCCTTATTTATTTTCTGTTTAGATGATCTGTCCAAGACTGTCAAGGGGGTGTTTAGATCCATTACTATAATTGTGCTTTTGTCGGTTTCACCTTTTAGATCTTTAAGCATTTCCTTTATAAATTTTGGTACTTCCTGGTTGGGGCATATATATTGATTAATGTCATGTCTTCTTCTTGTACTGTCCCTTTTATCATTTTGAAATGCCCATTTTTGCTCTTGTTACCATTTTAATCCTGAAGTCTGTTTCATCAGATATAAGTATGGCTATTCCTGCTTTTCTCTGGATGCCATTTGCTTGGAGTATTGTTTTCCACCCTTTCACTTTGAATCTGTATTTGTCCTTATGGCTGAGGTATATCTCTTGGAGACAGCATATAGATGGGTTTTGTTTTTTAATCCAGTCAGCTACTCTATACTTTTTTATTGGTACATTCAATCATTTACATTTCGGGTGATGATTGATATATGAAGATTTTCCATAGGCTTTTTGTCTTCTGGTTTTTGATTGTTTGGAGTCTTGGTGTCTTCTTTGTTTTTTTCTCTCTATTTTTTTAGTTTGATGGTATTCTATGATTGTTTTTTCTGTTTACTCTTTTTTGTTGTTGTGTGTCTTGGTTCCAGGTTTTATTTGAGTATTTACCATGAGGTGTATGAAAAGGGAAGTTTCATGTATGTAGTGGCTCCTTTTTCTTAAGCATACTTTTAATTTCCATTCTCTTTTGGGAATTTAAACTTTTATTTCTTCCCTTTTTATGTTTTTGCCATTTATTTTGGCTTTTTGTTTTAGGTCTAGTAGCTTCCTTCAGTATTTCTAGGAGTGCTGGCATGTGTTGGTGCATTCTCTCAGCTTCTGTAGTTCTGAAAAGATCTTTATTCCTCTTTCATATCTAAAGGATAACTTTGCTAGATATATTATTCTTGGCTGATAGTTCCTCTCTTTTAATATTTTGAGTATATGATTCCACTATCTCCTGACTTGAAGAGTTTCTGCTGAGAAATCTGATGCCAGCCTCATGGACTTTCTTTTGAAGGTTATATATTTTTTTTCCCCTGACTGCCTTAAGAATTCTTTCTTTGTCTTTGGTTTTTAACATCTTCAGTATAAAGTGTCTAGGAGAATGTCTGCTAGGGGTCCTAGTTTCTTCTTGAGTTTGAAATTTCATTTCTTCCCATAGGGTTGGAAAATTCTCATCTACTGTTTGTTTGATTAAGCTCTCATTAGAATTTTGTTTTGTTTCTTCTGGTATTCCTGTTATCCTAATGATGTTCTTTCTAATAGAGTCAGATAGTTTTTATAGAGATCTTTTAACTTTTTTTTTTTTTTTGCTTCTCAGATCTCTGTCTTTTTCCTTCTGTTAAATTTCCACAGTTTTTATCATTGATGTCACTAATTCTTTCCTCCATCTGATTGGCCCTGCTTCCCATGCTAGTTAGTTCATGGTTAATTTTTTTTATTGCACTGTTTATCTCCCAAATTTCTTTTTTATTCTTTTTTATAGCTTCAATTTTTTTGTTGCTGTTAAACGGTTCCTTTTGTTCAGAAATTTTCTTTCTGAGATCATTTATCTGGGTGTGAGTATTCAGTATTCCCTGAGCTCTCTGAGTAGTTTTAGGAATGCAGTTGTGAATTCTGTGTCACTTAGATCATGTACTTCCAGGTCTGTAAGTGCCTTTTCTGGAGATTTTTCATTTTCTCTCTGCTTTGTTTCCAAAGGGGTTCATTGTAGTTGATGTGTTTCTCTTCCTGGGCATAAGGGCTTTTTTTCTCCTGGCAGATATGGAGAGGTCTCTCTTTCACTTCCCAGTTGATGTAGGTACAGCATCTTACAGTATTTTCTTTTGGTTGTTAGATTTTTCTCACTCTCGGAGCTTTCATGGAGGGTGGGCTTCTCCTCTTTAACTCAGTTGCCTTAGTTTCTATGCATTTCTTCTTTGGGGAAATGTGATGGGCAATGATATTCTCTGCCTCTGAGATCGGTACAGAGGCTGCTGTGCCTTCATTCCCTAAGCCCCCACCCCACCTGTGCCTGGTTCTCTCGGGGGGTTGGAGTTTGATGGGGAGGGCTCAGGGCTTATTTGCAATAAGGGTAATGGCAATTTGGGGGAGGCAAGGGAAAGCAGCCAGGCTGCACGTTCTCAGTTTCTGCCTAGTGGTGGGGTCAATGCAATTCATCACTTCTGTTTGTCCTAAGGTTGCTCATTACCCTGGGTGCTGGTGCAGCTGTGAAAAAACCTGTCTATCCATCAGAAGCACCCAGGGCTGGGGCTGGTGCACTCTCCTATATCAGAGAAGTGCCCAGCCATGCCTGGCATGTGTTGCAATACAAGCATGACCTTCTATCAGGAGCACAGGGAAGTTCAGTCTTGGCCCTCAGTCAGGAGTGCACTGCAGCTGGGAGGATGGGTGTCACAAAACAGGCTCAGCCTTTTGTCAGGAGCTGGGGGATGGGTGCTGCTTTATCTTATCCCCTCTCATCCCCTCTGGAGGCTTCTACTGTCAACTATTTAGCCTGCCTGTAATTATGCTGCTCTTCAGCCCATTTCCCCTGGTCCCCTCCTCGGTCCTTCTTTCAGATCTTGGCTTTTGCATTCCCTTCTCCACACTGCTCCCTCCCCTATTTCTCCCATTCACCTCCCTTTCTCTGACCTTTAGGTGTTTTCTTGTGGTGGGTGGATCTCTCAGCTGAGGCTGTGTCATTTGGAGGTTCCCTTGTTGTATTTTGGCTGTTCAGCTTGTAATTTTTGGGAGAAGTTTCAGGGATATTCTCTCACGCTGCCATCTTGATCCCTTTTTCCAATTCTGTTTTTAAAACTGAAAACTGGCAAAAGGATATATGTGCCATCTATGTGTTCATTGCAATATTATTTACAATAGTCAAGATGTAGAAGCAACCTAAGTGTCCATCAATGGGTGAATGAATAACGAAGAGGTATACGAATACACACACACACACACACACACACAGAGAGAGAGAGAGAGAGAGAGAGAGATACACACACAGTGGAATATTACTCAGCCATGAAAAAATGAAATCTTGCCATCCGCAACAACATAGATGCACTTAGAGTTTATTATGCTGAGTGAAATAAGACAAAGACAAATACCATATGATTTCACTTATATGTGGAATCTAAAATACAAATTAAAAAAATAAATGAGCAAATAAAACACAACCAAACCCAGAGACACAGAGAACATTTTGATGGTTGCCAAATGAGAGGGGAGTTGGGAGTGGTGGATGAAGGTAGGAAGGGATTAAGAGATACAAATTGGTAGTTACAAAATAGTCAGGAATGTAAGATACAGCACAAAGAATATAGTTAATAATATTGTAATAAATGTCTAATCACTATGTTATAAACCTGAAACTAATATAATATTGTATGTTAAGTGTAATTGAAAAATTAAAAATTATTTTTAAACCCTGAAAATTGAATTTAATCCAAATGAATGATCTACAAACCATTGAAATATCTAATATAGTTTCTCTTAAATCCTTCTGATTTAGGAAATTGAAAGATGGACCTTCAAAAATGCTAGGTTTACAATGAGAAATGTCATAATTCAGTGTTTACTCTATGGATCCTTGACATTTGGGATATGGACAGCTCTGTTATTTATATATTTTTACCATAATCATGTGAGCAACTGGCAGAAGAAAAACCAGGAGACTACATCAACTTGGTCTCTCGATAGGAAATTACAACAACAAATTACCCATGGCTCAGGGAAAATACTAAGACCACATGTAAGAGTTCAAAGGACAAACAGAGATGAAACTAAAGAACAGAGACCATTTTTAAAATTAGGTAAGTATTTTGATTTTCACTTTTTTGCCATTTTAAGGGGAAAATATGACATAAATTTTGTATTTGAAAGAGAGAATATTCTTTTCAGAGAAATTCAATTTGTAAATTATGAAGTATTTTACATACTATGTACAGATAATAACAAAATAAGTGTGTTGTATTTACCACCTAAATTTAACATTTTTTAAATACAGTTTGCTGTGTTTGTTTCAGATTCCTTTCGGTTTTTCACAAAAATAAATTTTAATAGCTACAGTTAAAATCTTCACCCCTTTATCAAAGTAACGGTGGTAAGCCAAAATTTATGTGACTCTAATTACCTTTTCTTACAGATAAGGATTTTAACTATACAGACCTGGAACTTGTTCTTGGATTTTTAAAGTATGGATTTAATACCGTTAGCAGTAAAAGCTTGGGCAATGAGAGACATGTGCCAGATACCAGGAATAAAATGTATGTCCCTCCTAAATTTTTTGTATTGAGATGTAATTGACATATAACATTATATTAGTTTTGGGTATACAACATAGTGATTTGATATTAGTATATATTGTAAAGTAATCACCACAGTAAATCTAGTTAGCATCAGTTACCATACATAGTTACAAAAAAATTTTTTTTCTTATGATGAGAACTTTCAAGATCTACTCTCCTAGCAGCTTTCAGATATGCAATATAGTAGTACTATTAACTACAGTCACTATGCTGTACATTATATCCCCAAGACTTATTTATTTTATAACTGAAAGTTTGTACCTTTTGACCCACCCACCTTCACCCATTTCATCTGCCTCTTGCCTTCAGTTACCAATTTGTTTTATGTATCTACGAGCTTGTTTTTTGGGGTGGGGAGTGGGATTGTTGTTTTTGTTTTGTTTTTTTAGAATCCACATGTAAGTGAGATCTTATATATTAGTCTTTTTTTCTATGAGATTTATTCCACTTAGCATAATGCCTTCAAGGTCCAGCTTTACTTTTATACATGTGGCTGTTCAGTTTTCCCAACACCTTTTATAGACGAGAGTGTCCTTTCCCCATTGTATATTCTTGGCTCCTTTATTACAAATTAATTAACTATATATACATGGATTTATTTCTGTGCTTTCTATTCTGTTCCATTGATACATGTGTCTGTTTTTATGCCAGTATCTTATGTTTTTGATTACTATAGTTTTATAATATAATTTGAAACCAGAGAGTTAAGATCCCAAAACATTTAAGGCTTTTAGATGAACCATTTTTTACTTTTGCCTGCAGGTGTCGTAATAAACGTTACCCAACCAAGCTACCTACTGCCAGCATTGTCATTTGTTTCCACAATGAAGAATATAATGCCTTATTTCGGACAGTGTCCAGTGTCATAAAGCTCACACCTCACCATATCCTTGAAGAAATTATTTTGGTAGATGACATGAGTGAATTTGGTAAGACAGAACACTAATAATCTATCTAATCTACTATGAAGGCTGTGCTATTTCTGATGGTATGCAAGTTATTTTATACAAAGAACAGTTTTAGAGGGGTGTTGAGGCAGGCACTATGGTAGGTGTTGTTGCTACACTGATGGGAATATAAGAGCTGGTTCCTGTCCTTATAGTGGTGGGTGAATGGTGTGGTTAATGCGTCCATGAAGTAAACATAGGGGCACCAACCCAGTCTTTAGAGATAATTGATGACATTAAGAAACAAGTGACATCTAAACTGAGACCTGAAGGGTGAGCTGGAGTTATCTAAATGGAGAGGAAAGAAAAAGTATTTTAGGCAGAGGAAATAGTGTTGTAAAGGCCCAGAGGCAAGAGAAAACTTGGTGAGTTTGGAATAGTTCTGTGTTTTATATAGTTTATGCATGAATATAGCATTGTGGAGAAGGGCATGGACATAAAACTAAAGATATAAAAAGGCAACCACTCATGAAGGGCATTGTTTAAATTTTATCTGGAGAAAGTAGGGAGCTATTACACGTTTAATGCAGGGAAAAGACATAGTTCAGTTACTTTACATGCAAGAGTTCTAATCAGACCATCTACACTTAAATGCTTATTTCTACATGTTCACTGGTTTAGATAGTTGTAATATTAGTATAAAATCTGATTAACTACACTTAGCATTTGAAATTAATTGTATATTTTACAAACTTAAGGCAAGCCAAGAAGACCCAGATTAGTGAAAAGATACGTAAAGTTTGCAGGTCCCTGCAGGGTCCATTTCCCATGGAAGCAATATCTCAGTACTGCATAGGTTCCCTACCTGCAAGTTTTCTTAATCCACTGTGAACCTGACCCCACAGTGAGGTGGGAATGGCAAAGAGGAGGAGAAACAGCAGGAAGAACAGGAAGGTGAAGAAACTCTACATGCGTCAACTCAAAGGTAGACTGTAACTCAAGCTAATGTTAGCTATTTATACATTTAGAAATTTCACACATTGGCCTGTCACTATCATACATGACATTATTTCTTTGCGAACCACCCATATTAGAGGGGTACAGTACTGTTTATTTCTAGTTTTGTGCATGGGAGGGAATGTGGAGAGATGGTCAGATTCTTTATGTGATCATTAGCAGGGAGAAACACATTTGGCCACTTGCTGGGCAAGAAGTCCCCAGTAAAGCCATGAACAAGGGACAGGGTGGGTTCTTCATGGAGTTCTACCTTCTCACCCAGAAGGACAGGGGTTATGCCATGGGGACACAGTCCAAGGATGACCATAGGAAACCTCCCCAAGCCTTTCAGAACCACATCGTGAACTCAGAGACATGTCTGGTGGCCTGCTCATACATTCTTTAGGTGTCAGGGGAATCACTGCTGATGACTAAGATATGGGTGTGCTGCCAGACTAGACACATCTACTTCTCCTCCCTGATCCATGGTCACCTAGTTTGTGGTGATTTTACCCACCCTGCCAAGGAACTTTGACTCACACAAAACCTCAACACAAAAAATGCAGGAAATGGGATGTGAGCTGTAGGAGAAGTTTTTGAACTGCAGCTTGTCTTTCACAGCTGACACCAGTTGGCACTGTGGATGGACTCCCTTAGATTGGGGAGTAGAGGGACCAGGAATCTGTCCCCATTGAGTTACATGAGAGAGATGTCCAGAGCTGACCTATTGCCGTCCACCTTTCTCAGAGTCCTGGTCCCTGTTGACTACAAGCCAACAACATGACCATCATCTGAAAACCCCAAGCCCTCCACTTGATGTCAGAATTACCATTGCCAAAATGTCTTTATTTCCTTCTCAGTCTGGCTCCTAGAATTCCTCTGTGTTCTAGATGTCAGAGAGGTGTTTGCAGACATCTGAGCTAAGCTGCTGCCCCCACCCTGCAAGAGCCTCTGAGCACTGTTTTCAAAGATGAGCAAGGAGATCTATGACAATAGAAGCACAATGTTTAATAATAAAGTCAGATTACTTCAAAGCTCTGTAACTCATGCTTTTCCTATTAAAATTTTAATAGTGATTTATTGAAATAGAATTATTTCACTAGAAACACAGAAGAATATTTATAGTTAATTTTGATGCTGAATTATTTTTCTTTCTCTTACTTGAATGGGATAAAAGTTATTTTTTTGAGTTAGAACTTCTGTGGATTAGCATGATTTTTAGGAATTAAATGAAATTATGATAAATTAATTGTTTTAATTTTTGTAGTTATAGTTTATAAATTGTCAAGTGTTGAATTTTTTTCCAGATGATCTGAAAGAAAAACTAGATTACCACCTGGAAATTTTTCGGGGAAAGATTAAATTAATAAGAAACAAAAAAAGAGAGGGACTGATTCGAGCAAGGCTGATTGGAGCATCTCGTGCTTCAGGTATGAACATTTCTTTTGAGATATGACCTAGTGTCTATGTCACAGAGATCTTCTGCCAGTGCAGAAATAATCCTCATGGAGACCCTCCATGTCTCCACTGGCATAATCAGAGAATGGAAATTTATTTCAGTCACATGAGTCCTTAATATTCTTTTTACTCTGAAAGTATTCTCCTTTAAAATGTCAATTTGTGATATCAAATAGAAGGTATTATTTTGTAGGGGCCATAGTATCAGTCCCCTGTTACAGGATGAATTCCCCCTTCAAGATTCTATCTAAACTCTAAAATGGAATTGCACATGGATGGAATCCACTGGGGTACTCTTGGGAACTATGCTTGTCAACGAATTAGGAAAGCAAGACTTGATGTGGCAAGTAGGGCTGTGGTACAGCTGCTTATCCTGCAGGATGGGCATCTGTTTAAGGCCTCTAAAGTCAAGATGAAATGAGAAGAGGAAGAGTTTATGGAGAGAAATGTCTGTGAAACATAAAAGGGAGAAGGAGAAGAATTGTGGACCAGAGCTTCTGGCCTGACACCTGGGAAGGGAAAGAAGGAATAAAGGAGTTTTGAGTTGAAAGAGCTTGAGAGAGGGTCTGATGGACTAGTCGGAACCCTAAGCAAAGATTAACTGTTCAAGAAATCCTACATTGGGCCCCAGTGTCCCAGTTCTAGTTCTCCCCTACCCTACACCACACACACACACACACACACACACACACACACACACACACACACAATCTGGTTAGTCATTGGCTGGGAGCTGCCTGGGGAGAACAAGGCTTTGGTGTGAATACTGCAGTAGATCCTAAAGATTTGGAAGCTGTCAAACCTGCTCCTCACAGCACGTTCTCTGAAACAGAGATCTGAGCAGCACACTTTCTAAACTGCCACCAAGCCCAGTGCAGAGAGTTCCCATGTCCAAGTAAGGGAACCAGGTGTGGATGGGACAGCCCTGCCCCTGGGGAGGAGGCATTGCCTTGAACAAGGCAGCCCCCATTCTCTGTTAAGGGCATTTCCTGAAGAGGGACTCAGCTGTGAGGCCTGATCATTCAGCATTGTCGGGGGACAGTCCAAAGGGAGTCTGAGCTTTCCAGCTATCAAACTTCTTGGGAACCTGAATGATCAAAGGTCATTGGTAGAATATTAAACTAGAACTAAAAGATATGAGTTAGGTCCAACAGTATTTCATCAGGTCCTATTGCAATCCAATGAGATGTCTCTGTTTCTTAGCAGGGACTCCTTATTGAGCAAAAGGCCAAATAAAAGCAAAATCTGATTATCTTTTTCTATGTTGGCCTAATCGATTGAGACATCCTCTTACTTAACTACACAGACAGTACATATTCATTGTCATAAACACAACACAAGTCACTAACACAGCATGGTATGTATGTTTTCAGACCTTAGGTTTCATGCATTAAACACATACACACATAGACACTCATATGTAGCTTTAAGGATTTTTAAATATATAGAATCACACTAACTACTCATATATTGTCCTTATGCTTTTAATTGAATTTTAATGTTTTGGAAC
The DNA here is from genome assembly GCA_004026885.1 of Lyroderma lyra. NCBI lineage: Eukaryota > Metazoa > Chordata > Mammalia > Chiroptera > Megadermatidae > Lyroderma > Lyroderma lyra. The sequence continues at coordinate 21,324 of PVJL010004094.1, forward strand.
TTTTCCTATAACAGTACTTAAGATTTATGTCAGTTTTTAATCATAGTGTGGTATTTTATATTAATTCCATGAATGGATTACCCTAATTTGTTTAGCTGTTTTTCAATTCATTTTTATTTTTACTATTACTTTAAAAATGCTGCACTGGCAATTATTGTACGATGTCTGTGCAAATGTGTGCTTGTGCCTATGGAAGAAATTACTAAAAGTGCAATTGCTGGGCAAAAGGGAATTCTTTGGATGGATACTGCCAAATTGTCCAAAAACAAAAAGACTGCACCAATTAACAGTGCCATTACAGGGTGCAAGAGAGCCCTTTCCCTGCAGCCTAGCTAGCACTGGATATTATCAAACATATTCCTTATTTTGGCCATGCCATTTCCCACAATGTTCTCTAAGCAGAATGGACCCTCAAAGCTTGAACTCAAGAGCAAAAATAATGCATCTTTGCATCCTAAGCACCAAAGTAAATACCAAAGAAGGTATCCTCACAGTAAATATTTGCTAAATTGAGTTGATCAATCGAAGCCAAGCTAAAATATTTTTTAATTGAAGGCTAGCTCAGTTCCACCTGCTTCTCTAGAACTTTCCCTAAACCCACTCTCTAATCCACAATTCACTAGCTCTTTCTGAACATCTGTAGCACATGATGTCCCACATTTTTGGTACAAAATAAAGTATGTATTTCTTGTCTCCCCTGATGGAACTGAAAGCACCTCTAAAGCCAAGCACATAGTAAATGCTCAACAAATTTGTTGTGTTGAACTTTGATTTGGGCTGTCAGATATTTTATCTATGTGGACCAACATGAGCCTGTTCTTGCTTCCCCAGGGGATGTTCTGGTGTTCCTGGATAGCCACTGTGAGGTGAATAAAGTGTGGTTGGAGCCCTTGCTATATGCAATCACCAAGGACCACAAAATGGTTGTGTGTCCCCTGATAGATGTCATTGACTACATGACCCTGGAATACCAGCCCTCTCCTGTTGTAAGAGGAGCTTTCAACTGGTATCTGCAATTTAAATGGGATAATGTTTTCTCTTATGAGATGGATGGACCAGAAGGACCCACTAGACCCATCCGGTGAGATTTCTTCTGGCTATGGAGAAATAACATATGTACCTGGAAGAAAACAAAAAGCTGTCAGAGATTATTTTTTTAATATCTTGGGTTTAATGATATTTTGTTATTTGTCTTGTTTCTAAAAGTCTATAACAATAGAATTTGGTAGGTTTTGAGTTCCTTTCATTGAAACTGAAGTGTTCACAACACCTCTATGGTTAGTCTCCCTCTAATCTCAGATGTCTATCTTTAGAATGTGGACTTGGTTTTCAGGAACAAGTTGTACACTGATCGTTGAACAAAATGTCACACTATGGAGAGCCCAGAAAAAGTATTTGTCTTTGCCAAATTCATTTATAAAATATTTATCCAGGCGCTTCCATATGTAATTTTATAGGTTGAAATTAATGTGAGAACAATTTGAATTTTGTGACTTTTAACTGCATTTATGAGGTTGTTTCTGAAGAGACTTCCTCCAAGTCACTGCCCACATTTACTGGTAACTTTTGACACCAAGTTCAATTCTCTTCTTTTACTATTAACTGCTTTGTTTCACAAACCACATGAGTGAATTTTTTAACACTATGGCCTTGATCTTCGCATCTATTAACTCTTGTCTCTTAAGCTCACTTTAGTCAGGCTTTGCCATCCCCTCTGCCAAAACTTGTTAATGGCCTCCACATTGTTAAATCCAATGTTCAGTTCTCAGCCCTCTTTTCACTTGATCTGTCAAGTGAAAAGAGGGCTGAGTACTGCTTATCCTTTCTCTTTGACGTGCATTCATTCTTCCTTTGGCCTCCACACTACCACCATCTCCCCGTCTTCTTCCTACCTCAGCAGTTGCTCCTTCCCATCTCTTTTGCTGATTCCTCCTTTTCTTTCCAACCTCTTACTGTTGAGATGCCCAAGTCTCAGTCCTTTGTCCTCTTCTTTACCTCCCCTCCACACGGAGTGAATCTCATCCTTTTACCATTGATGGCTCCCATATTTATTTCTCCAGCCCTGATCTCTCTCAAGATGCCAGTCATCTATCCATCTGCCTACTGGCATCTCCATTTGAATGCTTGAATAGATATCTCAAATATGTTCAAAACTGAATCTTCCCACCAAAACCCTGATCTATCCACAGCATATGGCAACTCCATCTTTCAGGTACCCAGACCAAAAAACATGAGCATCAGCTTTGACTCTTCTCTTCTTCCAATGCCCTACATCCTACCCATAAGCAAACCTTCTGGCTCTATCTTCAAAATATATCAAGAATGTGACATCTCACCATCTTCATTCCTATACTCTTATACAAGATTCCATTGTCTTTCTCTGGGACCACTCCAACAATCTCTTCCTGATGTCCCTACTTCACCTTCATTTGTTGACTCACTGATTTATCCCCAACACTTTATAGAAGTTTAATAGATACTTTTTTGAACAAATGAGTGAATGAGTGAACATGTAATTATTTGCAAACTAGTTTGGTTTATTGGGCCCTGCTATTGGTGAACAAAAAGAGATATTTTATAATATGATAGTTTTCCTGAAAGTAAATAGTACAATTCACTTAATGCCCTTAGAAAGGGCAATCTCTAAACATCACTGCTCAATTCAGTTGTCATCCTCATGGGAAACGCACATTCTAAAAATAATTTTCCTTCAAATGTTGATCAAGATAGCACTTAATATACGAGTGTATTGCTTACACAATTTGGTGATAGCTAGGTAAAAATTATTGCCTACTTTTAGATCATTATGGTTTTAATTTAGTAATTTTACATACTGTATGTTAAGATAATTTCGGTATTAGTTAATATGGTTGTTTTCTAGTTTTAACTATGGTATCACTAATAGTCAATATAATTTTGGTAAAAATCTATAATGACTGAGTCTGGAGAATCAATTTCATATTTATGTGTTTTTTTTAGGTCCCCTGCAATGGCTGGAGGAATTTTTGCTATAAAACGTCATTATTTTAATGAGATTGGACAGTACGACAAAGGCATGAGCCTCTGGGGAGGGGAAAATTTGGAACTTTCACTAAGGGTAATTAAGATTTTGCTCTTTAAATAGTTACCTTTATACATAGAGAGTGAAATCCAACTTTAAGTCACGTAATCTGCTGTGGCAACTATGTAATTTTTCTACATGAGTATCTGGTACCATTCTGGTATCACATGAAATATATAATTTATGGGACTCCTTGCAAAAATTGAAAACACTTACTAAAATATCAGATTTTCTTACCATATGTGATGTCTAATGTATGGCATCAAATTAATGTAATAACTTTAATTTATTTGTGGAATCTTTTTAGTATGTTGGAAGTAACGGAGGATTAGGAGATAGAGGAATTGCTTCTCGGCCTTTTGGCTAAGATCAAGGGTAGGAGATAGGGGATCTGGATGCCGCTAAATATATGGGCTACCTTAGGTCTCAATTTCTCCATCTGTAAAATTAGAAGACCCAGGAGAGGATGCCTGAGTTGTCTCCTAACTCTTAAATCCTGAGATACTTGACACAATGCTGATGAAACTAGAAATCATTATGGTAAGTGGAAAAAGTCAGACACACGTTATACAAAATGGAAGGACCCATATTTATGTGAGTTCATTCATATGAAGTGGCTAGACGGAGTAAATCCATAGAAACAGAAGGTAACTTAGTGGTTGCCTGGGGCTGGAGGAAGGAGAGAGACTGCTAAAGGGTATCAGGCTTTTTTCTGGGGGCGGGGGATTGTGAAAATATTCTGGAATTAGACAGTGGTGATGGTTACCCGATCTTGTGAAAATATTGAAAGTCACTAAATTGTATGCTTTAAAAGGGTGAATTTCTTTTTTTTTCTTTTTTCGGTGGTGCCCTGGCTGGGAAATGAATTCTGGCCGCGGCGCTGAGAGCACCAAAGCCCAGCCACTACACCACCAGGGAAACCCCTAAAAGGATGAATTTCTTGAGGCATGTGAATTTTCTCAATTTAAAAAATAGATTTAACTTTTTAAAAATCCTGTGGAATTAGAACACTGAATATTAGGCCTTAGAATGAGTCCCAGCTCTACTGCTTACTTGCTCAGCAAGTCATTAAATTTTCTAGTTCAGTTTCCTCACCTGTAATTAGGAATAAATATAAATGCCATTCTCAGAATTTTCTGAAGATTTAATGAAATAATTGAGGTAGAGAATAAAGTACAAAGTAGATATTCCTAGAGAGCGAGAGTCCAAAGAAAATATAAGGTACTATTCAAAGGTTTATCATATGCTTATCATAGGTATTTGCTTTTGACTAAATTCTAATAGATTTTTATAATGATCACTTTGAACTGTTCATAAAAATCTAGGCTGTGAGCTCACCATTATTACTCATAACATTTTTTTCTCATTTTTCTCTGTCTTGTCTCTTTTCCCAACAGAGACAAGTTGGTATAGAGAAAACAGCTTAATCAGTGAATTTATAGGAGCTGACTAATAAGTGACAGCCATTATTATTCTAGTTTAAATTTTGCCACCTGTTCCTTATACTCTATGAAGTCATCTGCAGAGATTGTACTTTGCATTTCATGTGTTACCTTGGCATGTATTAAATGTTTATCATACTTACTTTTTGTGTTTTCTTTCCCCGTTTTTTTCTGTTTTGGACTTTATCTCCTTCCTTCCTTCTTATGGCTGGTTTCTTGGTTCACTCGTTTAAAGTTAAGCACAGACTTCTTTCATAAATCTTCAGATACCTTACTGTGAATATAGGAATATCTAGAGCAATATGTATTTCCTCCCGTCCCCTACTTGGCAGCATCCTGTAAGTTTATTTTCATTGCTTATTTGTTTCCACTCTTGTCTTCCCTTCAGATCCAGGCATTATTTTATAATACCCACATCTTTGGCACTTTTTTGTTTCATTGATTATTCCTCATTTTATTACATTGCTCTGAGAATATGGTACATGGAATTTTCCCTGTTTAGGACCTAATAACTTAATAAGCACATTCTTATGTCTCAGAATATAGTCAATTTTGTGAACAATACATGTATATTTGAAAAGTGAGTGTATTCTCTTTTTCTCTGGCTCTATATTTTCCAGATAGTGAATAACAGCTCCCTTATTATTCAAATGTATTAATTATTCTCACTTTAATATTTTCAACCACTCCATTGCTAATGGTCACTTCCTATCTTTTAAGTATGCTTGTGTTTCCCTTCTTATAAACAAACATGTAAATTAGTAAGTAGTTAAATCACTCTCTTGACACTTGGTATGATTTCAGTATTATTGAATTTGCTGAGGCTAGTTTTCTGTCCCAGGATATGGTCTATCCTTGAGAATGTTCCATGTGCACTGGAAGAAAAGATATACTCTTTTTTTATTGGATGAAGTGTCCTGTAAAGGTCTATTATGTCCAATTGCTGTAATGTATCATTTAAGGCTGATATTTCCTTATTTATTTTTTGTTTGGGTGATCTGTCCATGGCTGTTAAGGGGGTGTTTAGGTGCCCTACTATAATCATGTTTTTGTCACTTTCTCCTTTCTAGTCTGTTCATAGTTGCTTTGTATATTTTGATGCTTCCTGATTGGGAGCATATATATTAATGAGTGTCATGTCTTCTTGTTGTTGTATTGTCCCTCTTATCACTATGGAATGTCTATCTTTCTTATTATCTTTTTTCTCCTGAAGTCTATTTTATGAGAAATCAGTATGGCAACTCCTGCTTTTCTCTGGTTATCATTTGCTTGGAGTATTGTTTCCCATCCTTTCACTCTGAGTCTGTGTTTATCCTTATGGCTGGGGTGTGTCTCTTGGAGACAGTATATGGATGGGTTCTGTTTTTTAATCCAGTCTGCTACTCTGTGTCTTTTTATTGGTGAGTTCAGTTCATTTACATTTAGAGTGATGCTTGATATATGAGGATGTCCTATGGCCATTACTTCTTCCCTTTTTTAAAAAATTTCTTTTTTGTTGTCTCAACTCTATCCAATTTATTTTAATGTTTTGTTTCAGGTTGAATAGACTCCTTCAGTATTTCATGAAATGCTGGTCTTGTGTGGGGAATTCCCTCAGCTTCTGTATGTCTGGAAAGGTCTTTAATCCTCCTTCATATCTAAAGGATAAATTTTGCTAGATAATTTATTCTTGGCTGGAAGTGTCTCTCTTTTTAATATTTTGAATATTTGATTCCACTCCCTCCTGGCTTGTAGAGTTTTTGCAAAGAAGTCTGATGATAGCCTGATGGGCATTCCTTTAAAGGTTATAATTTTTTTTCCTGGCTGCCCTGAGACTTGTCTCTTTGTCTTAGATTTTTGACATCTTCAGTATAATGTGCCTTAGAGAATATCTGCTAGGGTCCAGGTAGCTAGGGGACATGTTTTCTTCCTGAATTTGGGATTCCACATCTCTCTATAGCTTTGGAAAGTTCTTGTCTACTATTTATTTGAGTATGCTCTTTGATGAGTTTTGTTTTGCTCCCTCTGCTCTTCCTATTATTCTAATATTGTTCTTTCTAATGGAGTCATATAGTTCTTGTAGAGTTATTTTAGTTCTTTTGACTCTGAAGTCCCCAATCATCATCTTTCTGTGTTGTTTCCACATTCTGACCTTCAGTATCACTAATGCTCTCCTCCATCTGGTTGACCTTGTTTCCTATAGCAGTTAGTTCATTTCTCAGATCTTTCATTGCGTTATTTACCTCTTGAATTTCCATTTGATCTTTTTGTATATTTTCAATTGTTTTGTTAAAATGTTCCTTTTGTTTACAATTTTTTTGTGTGTGAGATCATTCATCTGAGTCAGGGTGCTCTACCAATATTGTTTCAGTTCTTCGAGAGTTATAAGAACTGCAGGGAGTTCCCTGGTGGTGTAGTGGCTTAGGGCTTCAGCGCTGGCGCTGTCAACGCTGCGGCCTGGGTTCGATTCCCAGCCGAGGAACTACCCACATACCCACCCCCCCGAAAATTAAAAAAAAAAAAAAAAAAGAACTGCAGCCTCGTATTCTGTGTCACTTAGATCATGTATTTCCAGATCTGTAAGTTCCTTTTCTGGAGATTTTTTAATTTTCTTTCTGAGCAGCTTTGAATCCTAAGGTACTCATTGTATTTGATGTGTTTCTTTTTCTGGGCACAAGGGCTTTTCCTGTGGCAGATATGGAGAGGTCTTTTTTTTTTTTTTTTCTTCCCAGTTGGTATCTCTGTAGTGTCTTCCAATATTTTTCTCTTGATTCCAGTTGGCTATAGAGCAGACACTAGGTAGCGCTGGAGGGCAAGCTTTGTGAGAGAGCTAGGGGAAGCAGTCAGGCCATGCCTCTGCCTGGGCTTGGGGCAGTGCTGTCTGTGACTGCTCTGCTTCCTGGGACAGCTCCCCTGCTCACTGACTCCACAGCAACACCAGTCCAATCATCAGGGAAGCTGGAGGGGGGCCGGGGGAGGCGGTGTGTGTGTGTGTGGGGGGGGGGGGGGGTGCGATACAGGGTAAGCCAGAAGAAGGCTGCGATCACGTTCATTGGGGCCTAGTGCTCACCACCAGCTCAGCCTTTTCCCCTTCTCCTAAGCCCGCATTTCACCCAGGACCATGTTTCAGCATTTCAGCGTTTCCACAGCAGCTGGCTCTTAGTCAAACTCGCCCAAAGCCAATCTATGTGGCAACACTGCAGCTGGGGAACCTATTTCTGCCTAGGGCAATTCATATACTTTGTTCAGCCTCTGAGCCACCCAGGGCCTGGTGCTCCAGCTGAGGCCCTATCATGTTGCTGCTCGATCCAACTCACTCACAGTCTCATAGGATTTCAGCCGCTCCACTCCTGTCGCTACTCAGCTTCTCCTTGCCACCACCGCCCCCCCCCCCCCCCCCCCCCCCCCCCCCCCCCCCCCCCCCCCCCCCCCCCCCCCCCCCCCCCCCCCCCCCCCCCCCCCCCCCCCCCCCCCGTCGCCACTCACCAGGTATCGGCCAATGTCCCCCTAGCTCCCTCCTAGTTCCTTCAATCAGCCCGGGTAGGGTTGTGATCAGCATCTGCGTCTCCACTCTGCTCTGTTCCCTCCCTCCTCTCCCACTAATTCCCTGTTCTCTGACGTTCAGGTGTTTTCTTGTGATGCATGGATCTCTCAGCTGAGACTGTGCCACTCAGGGTTTCCCATGTTGGATCCCGTCTGTTCAATTGTATTTTCCAGGAGAGGTTTCAAAGATCCCCTCTCTGGTCACCATCTTGCAAGTCTCCAAGTGTAACACAAAAGTGATTTCTAATGTCATGCAGCTTCCATTCTATCAGGGTAGAGTGAGGTTATTTGTTTAATTTTATTTTTGATAAATGTAATAAAGGAGAAATAAGGAGTAGTATGAGATAATATAAAAGGGAATCCTAGCCTTGTTCAGGGGGAGTTGTATGTTTTAGATGGCTCCCCTACTGAACTGGCATTTAAGTTAAGATGTAAAGGCTAAAAATATGTTTATTTATTTACCAAGTTCTTATTATATGTGACATGCACTACTGTGAAATCTTACAGACAGTAATTCATTTCATCTTCATAATAAACCTGTGAGGTAGGTACCACCATTATTTCCTATTTATAATGGAGAAACACAGGCACAGGGAGTTTGATTCATGGAACTCATAAGTAGCATGCTTCAAATCTATCATGACCGACTTCATACTGTCTACTTAACTTCAGGTCTTAATATCCCACCAGCCCTGTTCTGCCCTGTTTCTAAGTCACTTCTCTCCGGAAGTCTTTGGTGCTCTGAATTTAAGTTGCACTGAGCTCCATGTTACTTTGGTCATGAAAAGTGGTGAATCACTGGGTGCCCACAGAGCTGCAGTTTTACCCTCAGCCTTGCATGGTTCTCATAACCAGGCTTCAGATTTATACTTCAGTTTCCCTGGCAGAGTGGAGGCCAGCCTCAGAAGAGTGAAGTAAATTCTCATAGTGTGCATAAGGGAAGATTAGGCAAGTTCCTGGGCATCCACCCTGGCTCTGGCTATAGCTCTCCAGTGCCTCACGGGTTTACCTTTCTTGGCCCATCTGCTCATTATTTCTACTCCTGCAGGGTTTCTCCAAGGCCCTCTTTCTCTTCTTCCTCCACCTTCTTAATACCTTATTCACTTCACACGCCAATGACTAACTTTATGCCAATGGCACCATTTCTAGCTCCTTCCCAGTTCCTTCTGAGTCATTAGCTTGTGTGTCCAATTGCCTACAGGTTACTTCATTCGAATATTCCACAGGTATGCTAAACCCAACATTTCAAAAACAGAACTAGGGAGTTCCCTGGTGGTATAGTGGCTTAAGGCTTCAGCGCTGGCGCTGTCAATGCTGTGGCCTGGGTTCGATTCCCAGCCAGGGAACTGCTCGCATACTACAAAATAATAATAATAATAATAATAATAATAATAATAATAAACCATACAAATTAAAAAAACAAACAAACAAAAAACAGAACTAATTTCTACTCTCTCTAGCTCACTTCTCCTCCCATGTTCCCTCTATGGTGAATGGCATGCTACCTTTCACTTACCTGCCCAGCCCACATGCCCCCCGCCGAGTACCTGCTTGGTCTCCACTCTCCCTCTCATGGCCCAGCTCCCTCAGTGTCCACTTTCCTTTTCCCCCACCACCACAGTCCATAGTTAAAGCTTTGATATCATTCCATCAGTAAGACTTTCTTGACCTCATCCTATAGCACATGCTTCACCTGCATTATAGCACATGCTTCACCATTATGGCACTGTCATGTGTACATATGTGTGCACACATATTTACCTGGATTAATATTCATTAATAAAGTGTTAAGACAAAAGTAATTTTTATTTTCTTCTGTGTGCTTTCTACATTTGACAGTTTTGCAACAGCCTTGTTTTACTTTCATGTAATTAAAAAAAAAGTTACCAAAAATAAGTATTTTAAAGTGTTTTAAGAACAAAAAACCAAGTAATTTAATTCAGCCATAGTCAGCATTTCTCTTGTTACTTGCTTATATCCAACAATACTTAATTGCTTCAGAAAATGTTACTCTCATAATATTATTGTTTGAGAATATTTTAATACAAAATATCTTGCCACTCTTCACAGATAATCAGCATCAAAACTGGTCATGAGGGGAGTTCCCTGATGGTGTAGTGGCTTAAGGCTTTGGCGTTGGCGCTGTCAGCGCTGCGGCCTGGGTTCGATTCCCAGTCAGGGAGCTACCCACATACCAAAATGCAAAAAAAAAAAAACAAAAAAAAAACTGGTCATATATGAGGGAGGCAGAATCATTTAGTATTCAGAGTGTTGGCTATGGGGCCATATTTCCTGAGTTTGAACTATGTTCTGCCACTTGCCAGTTTTATGTCACTGGACAAGCTTCTTAATCAACCTATGTATTAGTATCTTCAATTTTAAAATGGGGATAATCACAATATCTACATTACAGGGTTATTGTAAGGATTGAATGAAATAAACTTAATAAATGTTAGCTATTATATTTGTTTTAAAAATTTAGCAGTTGCCTATTACTAGCAAAATACATTAACATGTTTTCTCTTTTCCTTATGTCTAGATCTGGATGTGTGGAGGCCAACTCTTTGTACTGCCCTGCTCTCGAATAGGACATATCAATAAGCAACACATCTTAAATCATCCTGAAGTTACCAAAGCTGTGACATATAACAATCTCAGACTGGTGCATGTTTGGCTGGATGACTACAAGGTAAAGGATATGTCTCTGGTTTAGAAAGATGAGAGAGAGTACAGAGTGGGGATTCCCCTAAAGAAGTCTTCTACTGCCTTTCTAGATATCAATTTTTGTTCTTTTCTCCATTTTCTTTAAATTAGTAGCATCCGTTCACCCATCTCCAGACTCTATTTTCAATTAGTTAATTCTAAGCTGCTACATTTGCACTGTATTTTTATTTTAATTTCTAGGGGAACTCAACCAACTGAAGAAGTCTTCCCCCCACCCCAAATTTACCCTCTCCACCCCGCACCCCAGTCCCAAAGGATTGCTCTTGTAAAGCAAACACCTCTCCTTGCTGCCATGCCCATGGGCAACTCTTTCAATTGTGTTCCTCCACTATTAAGTTCCCAAGTGATATGGCTGCTGCTAGTCTGGGGGCCATCCAAGAACCCCCCACTACCTCCTGTCTACCAACAGCTATTTCTATACCAAAGCCATGCCTCTTCATCTCCCCTAGATTTAAGCCCATTGTCAGGACCAAAAGGGTGCACATACAGAGAACATGTAATTGTGGCTCCATTTTAATTTGAAAGTCCATCCAGAATCCATGCACAACAAATGTGGACAATAATCCCCCAAAGACCTCCTTTTAGGTACATAAGTAGAAATGTATAAGACTGTCTCTGTCATATTTTATGTTCTAGTCTTGATCGAATATTTCTTTATTATTTTAAATTATACAACTAATACTACTCAATTTCTTTAGTAATCAGGGCAATGTGATTTAAAACCGTAAGCACCTAGATTCACAAACAATGTTAAAGTCGGATCGGACCAACTTTTAGCAAATAACAGGAATTCTCAAGACACTGACAGTTGGGCAACATTAAGTGATGTAAAAAGATATGAATATCCCATGATTCTGCAATTCCATTCTGTTTAGATGTGACAGAAATGAATAATTTTGTGCACCAGAACACAACAAGAATGTTTATAAATAGCATTATTTGTTAGCCCAAAGTGAGTACAACCCAAGTACTCATCAAAAGTAGAATGGTAAATATATATTTAATTGGTGCAGCAACAAAAATTAATAAACTTTAGATACACACATAACATTATAAAAACATAATGGTGAACAAAAGCAGCCAACACAACAGAATGTTATATTGTTTCATTTCTATAAAGTTTAAAATAGGTAAAATTAAATCATATAATTTATGCATGCACAAGTAGATATCAAAGCTAGAAACAAAAGCAAAGAAATGAATTTGTAGTGAGACTAGCACTTAAAACTAAGGGAAAAGAATATGATCAGGACGGGAAGGCAGGGCATTTCTGGGATGCTGGTAATGTTCTATTTCTTGACCTACTTAACATGACGGGGTTTGATTTTTCAATAATTCATTAGGTTGCACATTTATATTTTATGTAATTTTTTGGTATGCTTATTGTATTTCCTGATTTTAAAATTATTTTAATCAAGGTAAAACCTACTAATTTTAAAAAGTCATACAGTAATGGAAAGTGTGACGTAAAAAGCTTTCTAAGCCCCATAGTTCTACCCCAAAGAAGTAATCACTAAATTACTATTTATGATTTCTTCTTGACACACACATACTCACAAGTATATGAGAGCTGTCTGGAAAGTATCCAGCCATGTAATATGAAAAATAGAGGCATTCATGACTGGATTTTTTTCCAGACAGCCCTTACATGTCCTTTTCTCTCATACATAGCTACATTTGCACAATATTTTATTCTGCAACTTTTCCCATTTGTTAGTATATTTTAAAAACATACTTTCAAAGTCTTTCAGAATCAGAACATATAAACATATTCTTTTAAATATTTCCTTTGAAATGATCTACTAAAATTGATCCCATTAATTATTGTCCCCCATTGACAAACATTCTGATCACTTCGGCTCTTTTTATAACTTAAAACTATTGAAATGAACATCCTTTACACATATCTTTTTGCACATTTGTGCAGATATATTTCTCTCTGGAAAAAATCTCAAGATATGGATGTACTGGGCCATGAGTTAGTTCATTTTAAATCCTGATGATTAATGTCCATACTGCCCTTCACTGTTTACACTGTTACCTTCACCATCATTAGATGTATATGAAAATGCTTGTCTACTCACAAATTTTCCAACCCTGGCTTTGTTTGTTTGTTTGTTTTTTTGGGGGTAGCTCCCTGGCTGGGAATCGAACCCAGGCCACAGCACTGAGAGCGCCAAAGCCTAGCCACTACACCACCAGGGAAACCACGTTGGTTTTAATTAACTTTATAATTTTCTAATTCGATAGGTTAAAATTATGTTTTGTTTAAAATTGTATTTAATTATGAGAGATCTTGAGTTTATTTTTATGTTTGTTGATTTCTTTTCTGTTAACTCTGGTCACAGATTTAAATAGTTGACTTGAACACAGCTAGGATTGAGTAGTTTCCTGAATTCCACAGAGGATATAGTGACAAAAAGTTTCATTTATCTTAAAAAGTATATATTGTTTGGCATAAAAATGAATGGATTCTATGACACAGCACACTGGAAAATTTGGTAAGAGACATTGGACAAGAGAGTGCTTCAGATGGGGAGATGTTGCCTAAGCTCTTCTCCACCTTCACTCTAAATTGATGACAGTCCCCCCACACCCTGAGGCCAATCCCTTGTACCAGATCACACTGGGAAGCTAGGACTGGCAAGACATGATGGCAAAGACCTACAGCTGTCAATGATCCTTGAGAAAAGTCTAACATGGCATGCCCATAATATCCTAATTTGGATAAGCAAGCTTCTTTTTTCATTCAACAATATTAATATACCATATGCTATAAGGGCACTGGGAATACACACATGAAAATATAAGGGTTCTGCTTTCAAGAAGGCTTTGGTCTACTTAGAATACCACTTTTTATTTTTTATTTTTTATGTGGGTAGTTCCCTGGCTGGGAATTGAACCCAAGCCACAGCGTTGACAGCGCCAAAGCCTAGCCACTACACCACCAGGGAACTCCCAGAATACTGCTTTTAATATGGGGCAGGTTGAGAAAATTAGGCATTCATACTTGGTGCTTCCTTCAGAGTGCATGAAACACTAACCAGGCATAGTGATAATAGTGGCAGACACTGACATGCCACTTACTACGTTCCACCCTTTGTCTCCCAAGGGCTTTACACATATGAGGAGTGGTCAAGAAATTCATGGAATAAAGGGGAAGAAGGGTAAAAAAAACTACTATTTTTCCTTTTCAATATATTCACCCTTAACCCTAATACATTTTTTAGATCTTTCAATAAGTTTTTTTATACCCTTGAAAAAATGTTTTGTTTTTGCTCTCAAATTGCAGCTTTAACCTCTTCATTGTCTGTAAATTTCCTCCCTAGAAGATGTTTTTTCATATTTGGGAACAAATAATAATCAGACGGAGCCAGGTCTGGACTGTAGGGAGGGTGGTTTAACACGTGGAAGCCACCGTCATGAAGAGTAGCCAACGCAACACTGCTCTGTGCACGGGCGCATTGTCATGCAAAAGCAGCACCCCTTTGGTCTATTTTCCTCTTCTTTTCTCTTTCATAGATTCTTCTAACTGTTTCAGCAGACTGGAATAGTACTCTCCAGTTATTGTGACACACGTATCCATGTAATTGAGCAGCAGGATACGCTTCATATCCCAGAAAACAGTAGCCATGACTTTTCCAGCTGATTGTGACTCCTTGAACTCCTTAGGGGGTGTTGTGCCCTTTTTATGCCACTGCATGGACTCCTGCTTTGACTCAGGTTCATAATGATGAATCCAAGTTTCATCTCCAGTGACATCCTGGTTTAAAACTTCATCTTTGTTGTCTCTGCAGAGTTCCAAAAACTGTCATGAACACTTGACATGCTGTTGTTTTTGAAGTGGCATGGGCATTTTCAGTACCCATATTGCACTGACTTTTGACATCTTTAGATGCTGATGGAGTATGTTCAAAATGGTTGTAGGTGATACTCCAACCATGTTTGTAAGCTGCTTTATATTCAATCTGACATCTTCCACTACAAATTTTCAACTTTTTGAATAATGTCTGAGCAAGTGGCCTCAACAGGACATCCTGGACAGAGGTTGTCTTCAAAGGACTCTCTGCCTTGCTTAGAAGGGCTATGCCACTTGTAGACCATGGATTTCCCAGGGCAACAGTCCTTGTAAAATGCTAACATTTCTTCCAAAATGGTTTGAGTTGTTTTCCCTTGTTTTGTGAGGAACTTAATGATGGCACAAAATTCAATTTTATCCATACTTGGGATTTTCTTTATGTTTCATGTGCTTCTTTGGCAATATCTGAAAGAATACAGATGCAAGTAGGCACATATAGTAATAACAAGTCACACAATCAAACTGTGTACACTAGTACTCCCACCTCTCCAATAACCCCTGCGTTCTGTGAATTTCTTGACCACCCCTCATATTAAAGTGTTCAGGGGAGTTCCCTGATGGTGTAGTGGCTTGGGGCTTCGGTGTTGGTGCTGTCGGCGCTGCAGACCAGGTTTGATTCCCAGTCAGGGAGCTACCCACATACCAAAAAGCAAAAAAAAAAAAAAAAAAAAAAAAGGTAAAGTGTTCAGTCATGAGGGTAGGGGCCAAGGTCACATAGTTAATAAATAGCAGAGCTAGAATTTAAACCCAGGGTATTTTCCTCCAGAGTCAATTTTCCCTTAGTCACCATACCATCCCCTATTTCTGAGACCATGAAAGTACCTATTGGGACTGGAGAGTGAGGGTTTTTATCCTTGAATATCATTGAAAGAGTAGGAGAAGGGATATATTAACATAGGTGTCTATGATTCTTGGGCTCCTGAGAAGCAGGACCCAACCTTTTCCATCCCTCTACACTACTTCTGCTATGGTCCATCACAACACAGACTGTAAATATGTGTGGGCTGAGTCCAGGTTTTATGTATGTCCCTACACAGAGGAAATTGAAAGGTTTTGGTTTTGATTTTTTTTTCCCTTAAGTTCAGATGATGAAAATATATACTGCTATGTTACATATCATGATTTTATTACTAAGATTTATTTGGTTTATTGAAACTCTTTATTTCCATTTAGGAGCAGGTTTTTTTACGAAGACCTGGTCTGAGATCCATTCCCTATGGAAACATTAGTGAGCGTGTTGAATTAAGGAAACGATTGGGTTGCAAGTCATTTCAGTGGTATTTGGATACTATCTTCCCAGAATTGGAGGCATCTAGGGGCAGCCGCTGAAAGGAGAACAAACCATTTTCATTAATAACGCGTTAAAAAGTCCTCTGCTACTTCAACATAGAGAAGAGTACAAGTTTGGAACATCATGAAATTATGTGAAATGCATTTAAGAAATACAACAAGAGTAGTATATAACAGTAGTGCTTTTTCTTTCCTCCTTTCATGATAGTTCTTAATACTTTATTACTCATCTGCCCCTAAATTTCTGGGGTGGCAAGACTTCGAACATTAGAAATGTTGTTGTCACACAGACTCCATCATACAATTATCTCCAATTGTTCATCAAATTCACTTTTGGTCCTGGTAGACTACAGCAACTGCCCCACTCTTGGAGCCTTTGCCAACTCCATTCTTACTCCAGACAGGCGAACTGGCCCAGTGGTCTTCTCAGAAAGACATTTGCAGAGAGCCTGGTTGGTACATACCAACTTTGGCTCAACTGTATCAAACTCCTTCCTTGCTGCCAGTGTAGATTCTAGCATTGACATCTTGCTTGGTTGGGTTCCTGAGTTTCTGATGTCCTGGGTGTCCTGGTCCAGCTCTCCAGGCCAGGCTCTCCATTTGTCCCTGTCCACTCTTCTGTCACTTGGAGATACTCCCTCTTCCCTGCTTCTGATTTTGCCTTTTTCATGTCTATCCCCTCCCATGACTGGCCTACAGTTCTCCTGACACTTTTTGGATTGCATGTGTCATTGATAATAGATGTTCTAACTGACTTGAGAAAAGTTTAGCTGGGATCAGGGAAGCAACAGCTATAATAGACTCCATATCTATCTTGTGTGAACCTCCCCTCAAAATGTCTAAAGTACTTTTTCGGGTTAGAGGGATGACTTTTGTGTTCACCCTGGGGCAGGTGGGTAGGAAAGTGAAATATATTTAATTCACAAAGACAAAAAGAATGAGAAAATGAGTGAAGGAACACATTGAAAGTAGTAAAAAGGTGACTTAGAATAGGATCACTAAATGCCTATGCTGGAGAAAACATATGTATAAGCTAGTTTTTATAGCAAGAAACAACTTGACTCATCTATTATGCTCATTCAGTCAACAACTGAGTGGTCATCCTGAGCCATGTGTTCTCCTAGGAGTGCAGCCAACTATGGAGCAGGCAAATACTCCTCTGTTCATGGAGTTTGTGATCTTTGAGAAAATATATACAATGTAAAGAGAAAAAAAAACAGTTCATGATCTCTTTATACTTAAGTATTGTTGCAAAATACTCTATAAAATCTATTGCTAGAAATACATGAGAAAAACTTCTGCTCACATAATAGATGGCCAGGGAAACTTGATTGGGCCTTTAAAGTCAATCTGGCAGCACAAAATAAGCTCCACATTATTATTATATTCTTGGCCTGTATTGATATTTTACCTGCTTCTAGAAAGTAATAAAAATTGATTATAATAAACCCATGAATCTGTTAAAATCGGAGTAAAATACTAAATAGAAATTCTGTAGTGGAAGAAAAGAAAGAAATATAGTAGTATAAATATAGAGTACTTTCTTGAAGTAACACCTTTTTTTCTAGTTTTGAAATTTGAGAGTAATTCTTTTTTTGGGAAGCATAAAGGAGGATGTTGTAAAAACTTTGTCAGAAGACAAATGTTCTTTTTCTTAGAGCCATGCACCTAATATATATTTTTTTAATTCGTTTTTATTGTTAGACTTATTGGGGTGACATCTGTTAGCAAGGATTACATAGGCCTCAGGCATACAGTTCTACAGTGCATTGTCAACTTGATGTATAATCAGTTCACCACCTAATGTGAGTCCTGCACCTAATATTAACTCTCAGTTTTGTAATGATCTAGTTAAGATAGTAGATAATATGGATAAATCCTGGAAATGGTGTAGCAAGTTTTTTAAACATTCTCCTCTTGAATACTGTTTCAGTTGATTCTGGAATAGAAAACAAACCAGAATTAACAACATCCAACTATTTAGTGAGATTGGAAGGAAATCCATACTTGCTTGTAGATGACAATTTTCTTGTTTTTGTATGGAAATTAAAAAATCTGATTTTTATTCTGGAGCTAGTTGAGAAGTATCTGCTAACCTGCACAAGGCTTTTCACAAAACACCATTTTTGGTATGATCAAATGCTGAGACAAGGCTTAAATTAAGCCTGGAAGTTATATAACTAAAGCATACTTCTAGGAATTTATCCTAAGACATACTGTTACTGGAAAACGGGTCCTTCTCTATGCAATGTCCAGGTTCTTGGTATCTCTAGCAAAGAATTGAACAAGACACACATCAAAGTGTAGAGGTGAAACCAAGAAGCAGTTTATTAAAAGGGAAAGTAAACTTCAAAGAGGTAAGAATGGAACCAAGCAGGAGTGGCTCAAGGGCCTTGAATGGCAAGGGGAAAGTAAACTTCTAAGAGGTAGGAGAAGGCTCAAGCAGGCAAGTGGCTCAAGAGCCTTGATAACAAGGCTTTGGTAGTTTTATTCTGTTTAGTGGTTAAGGGGGTATACCTATTGGGGCATGGGGGCCTTTGGATTGGCATTTTTAAAAAAATTTTTTTGTATGTGGGTAGTTCCCTGGCTGGGAATTGAACCCAGGCCCTAGCTTTGACAGCGCCAAAGACTAGCCACTACACCACCAGGGAACTCCCCTGGATTGGGATTTTTGATCGACAGGGGGTCCATTATATCACCTTCTCTCACTGAGCATGTTCTTTCCCAGAGTTCAGTCTGTTAATAATAATATTAATGAACTTCCGGGCATATATATGATATTATAATGATGGTATAACGAGGCTCAGGAGAAATGAAGGTTGTTGTAACTCTTGCTGCACAGGCGTTAGGAACTGGCTTAAACTGGTGGACTTCTTGTGCCCTCTAACTTCCTTGTATTTCCCTGGAACTTCCTCCTGTGGCTGCCCAGCCTGGGGCAGGGATTACCAGTGAAAGGGTGATATCAGGGTGGTGACAACTCCAGCAGGGCCCATGGGAGGGGGCCTGAGATGCCCCCTATTCTATCTGCCTTCCTCACTTTTCTCTTGAGAAACATGATCCCCTTACGTCTCTTTGAGAAGTTGAGGCACTGAAGGTCTCATCTGTATCTGCTTCCTCCTGAAGGTGCTTATTGTTTCTACCGATTGGGAATTCACAGAGCTCACATCCTATTTTATCTAAATGGGGAAGGGGTCTGGAGACCTGCCAGGGAGATGGGTTGGGGTGGGCTGGAAGACTTGCTGGAGTATCAATTGTATCCCGATGGCCCCTAGGACAAGGAGAAATTAATTCAGTTAATAGTTTTAAAAGCATTGGCCCAAGAAGGAGGCCCTAAAACCGCTATTCAGGCTGAGGACAATCTATTGCTTAAGGTGAGGAGACAGGGAAGTTGATCAAGAAGATGATTAAGACTATGGATTAGGAAAAAAGTGAAACAAATAATTAAGAATTTATACTTATTGAGCTCTCATTATTTTTCATACCCTGTGATAAATACTCTGCATGGATTTATCTAATTTCATCCACTGGAACTTTATGAGATTGTTCCTATTATTCCCATTTCACCGTTGAGAAAACTAAGGTTAGAATTTGTCTGGGATTAGAGTTCAAGATTTAGCAAATAAAAATACAGGAAGCTTAGTTAAATTGAATTTTGGATAATCAATAGTACTTTAGTGTAAGTATGTTCCATGGTGCATACTTGTACTACAAAATTAATTTTTATCTGAAATTCAGATTTCAGGTCTGTGTTTCATCTGGCACCTGTATCTAGGGACCAACTAGTGCAGCCCATACATTAACTAATTAGCCCAGTCTCAAAAACCCTGAGTTAAAACAAAACAAAACAAAAAACAAAACAAAACAAAAAGCCCTGAGTTTAACTACAGTGCTGTTACCAGAAAATGGGGTCCTCCTTGGCGAAGTGTCCAGGTATACCTCCTTGGTATCTCGAGCAAAGCATTGAATAAGACACACACTAGAGTACTGAGATGAAACCAAGAGTTTATTGAAAGGAAGTACACTCCAAAGAGATAGGAGCAGACCTGAGCAAGAAGGAAAAGGGCCTCGAATGACAAGGGGAAAGTATACTCCAAGAGGTAGGAACAGGTTCGAGCAGGAAAATGACTCAAGAGCCCCCATGAACAAGGCTTCGGTACTTTTGGTGTTTTTGGCTGTAAGGGTACTGCCTACCTGGGTATGGGACCTCTTGATTAACAAGCTTGATTGACATGGTGGCCTATTACATCACTCTTTCTAACTGTGCATATTCTTTCCCAGAGTTCAGATATTCACGAACTTCTGGGCAAATGTATGATATTACAATGATGGTATAATGAGGCTCAGGTGAAATGAAGGTCATTATAACTCTTACAGTGCAGGTATTAGGAACTTGCTCAAACTGGTGGGCTTCTTGTGTCCTCTGACTTCCTTGTATTTCCCTGGAACTTCCTCCTGTGGCTGCCTAGCCTAGGGCAGGGATTACCAGTGAAAGGGTGGTATCAAGGTAAGTCCCGAGATCCCCCCATTCTATCTGCCTTCCTCACATTCTCTTGAGAGATGTGATCCCCACATATCTCTATGGGAAGCTGAGGGATTGGAGGACTCATCTTCTGTATGTGCTTCCTACTGAGAATGGTCATTGACCCTACCTATTGGGGATCCACGGAGCTCTCAACCTGTCTGATCTAAAAGGGGAAGGGGTCTTGAGATTCAACATGTTGACTTCTTTGGTCGAGATGGGCTGGAAGCCTTGTTGGGGTATCAATTATATCCCGATAGTCCTTAAATGAGGAGAAATTAATTCAGTTAATAGTTTTAAAGCATTGGCCCAAGAAATAGGTCCCAAAGCCCCTGTCACTGGGTGATTTTGAGATGGAAAGTCTGTTGAGCCTGCAGCCTATTGACTTCTGGCTTAGCTGGTCACTCAGGTGTTATCACCTGTCCAGGTCCAGAAAGGCCTGGATGGGGAGCTTGCCTGTAGTGATTGTAATGGAGACATGAGTTACAAGTTTTGGAATAATCATCTATGGGAGACAGTTTGTTGCTCAAGGTGAGGAGCCAGAGAAAATTGATCAAGGAGGTGATTAAGACTTTGGATTAGAAAAAGCTGAGAGTTAAAGAACTAGGGAAAAGGAGTCTAGTGAGGTGGGGGGAGAGCTGCTTTGTTTGGCCCATACCAGTGCTACACTGCAAAAGGCATTTTAGTGTCATTTGCACTAGTCATATATAAGTCACCTGGAGATCTCTGTAAAATGCAGGTCTGGCTGGCGAGGGCTTAAGACAGTTTCTCTAGCAAGCCCCCAGGTAACAGTGATGTGACTTCACACAGTTGTTGCACCACGAGTTCTATATTTTGTACTTACCACCAATGTAGGTTTTTGCATAGCTTCCCTGAAGGGTTTATTGCCAAGTCTACATTTTAACCATTTCAATTATCATCAGGTTGAACATCTATTCACATATTTTAGGGCATCCGTACTCAATAAGGCTTTTTATAAGAGGAAAAACCCCAGGCCAAGGCCACGCGCGGCCCCGACAACATTCTGGACGTCAGTGTGGCGGCGCGCCACCTGTGGATGGTGACGCAACTCGCGTCACGCAGGGGCGGGGCCTCCGTCACGTGGCCTGGGGGGGCGCTCAAGCTGGAGTTGAGGTTGCAGCGCGGGTATGAGGCAAGCCCTGGGGCACTAGGCGAATTCGCGGTAGCTACCGCTCCCTGCGTTGTGTTTGCCGCCAGGCAGTTCCGTCCGCTGCGGCTCGGACCTGGGCTGTGGCGGGAGGGAAGATGCCACAGTTCGAGTCCCGGAAGGCAGGGATCCTGCGTTGCCAGTGTTGGGGTGAGTAGCGCGCAGCCCGGTGGCAGTGTCTGACCCCACGCGGCCACCGTCCCCTCTCCTCAGCCCCTGGAGCGAGCGCCTGCGGGCCCGCAGGAGCGAGGCTGTGCCTGCAGGCCGCCCATACCCTCTGCAGGGGCCGACCAGTAGGCCTGGCGTCCGCCGCATATGGTGTTTGAAAAAATCTGAACACGGTTCTTTAAGCAGGGGTGTTGACCAAGGAGACGCTGGAAACCTCCTCGCCCGCCCCGAGTAACTTCCGGTGGGGCTTGCGTCCATCCTTGAGGACGTTAGAGGGCCTGGGGGCCGCCGGCCGCGCGGAGTTAGTGGAAATGCGGGCCAGAGGTTCCAAAGGAAGGCCAGAGCAGTGCGTCTCGGTATTTATAGTGCCCCAGAAATGATTGTGGAAAATTTCCAAAATAAAACTAGAGAGAACTGAATAATGCACCCCCTCACCCGCCATCCCTTCACCCAACCGTCGGTTTTTACAATGTTTCGGTAGTGGTCACACATCCTTGAGAGTCTTAAAAAAAGATTTTTTTTTTTTTGCAGGTGTTTTGTGCCAATTAGGACTTTAACCAGGTCCACAGATGGCATTTGATGACTCTCTTTAAGTTTTCCTTTTCGTTTCTTTTGCAGTACTCTTGTTGAAACTGGGTTGTCTTGTACAATTTTCCACATTTTAGAATCGATGCCGTTTGGATAAATATAAAAATGTTAGGTCCCATCCTCCAATTCCAATAGACTTAACCCTTTGACCTTTGAGGAATATTAATACACTCAAGGTGGACTAGCTTTATTTTTGTCATCAAAAGATTTGACTCAGCATTCCTTTTTATCTCTATTATGAAAACAATTGGTGGTTTTTTCCAAATATAAAACGAAAGTATAACTGAATATGCTTTTCATTATCCGATATACTAACAAAATACTGTGGCGCTCCTCTCATCCCCCGAATCAGTTGTAGGCCAAACTTTTTTTTTTTTTTACCCACTCAATTTTTCCCTTTTGTCTAGAAATACCGTATGTTGAGATATTCTCTGCTTTAAGAAAAACCGAAATCAGAAAACCTGCCCTCAATATGTATATATTGAGCTTCTCAAGTAAATGTTATGATAGAATAGTCCACACTTTTCACACTGCTCTTGATGGTTTCTTTTCTGTTCCTTGCAACTTGGGTTCTTTTTTTTTTAATTGTGGTAAAACACACATAACATGAAGTTCATAATTTTAACCATTTTAAGGATACAGTTTAGATGCATTAAGGACGTTTACAATATTGTGTCACCATCACCACTATTTGCAGAAGTTTTTCATTATCCCAGACAGAAACTTAAACTGTTAAGCAGTAACTCGCCATTTCCCTCTCCGTGCTTCTATGAATTTGTGTATTTTAGATACCTTAACAGAAGTGTAATTATACAATATTTGCCCTTTTGTATCTAGCTTATTTACTTAATGTTCAAAATCCACCCGTGTTATAGCATATATGAGACTTCACTATTTTCTGTGGCCGAATGATACTGTATTGTATTGTATGTCACTACTTGATTATCCATTTATCTGTTGGTGGACACTAGATTTTCTCCATCTTTTGGCTACTGTGAATAATGCTGCTATGAAGTTTTTTACATGTATCTGTTTGAGTCTGTTCTTTGGGGTTTGTATCTAGGAGTGGAATCGTTGGGTCATACGGTAAAATTATGTTTGTTTGAGGAACTTACAAACTTCACATTTTAAAAGTGCTTTCTTAAAGACTCTCTCATGCTTTGCTAATTCCTAATTTTGATGACCCCACCCTAACTCCCACTAGCTTGACCTCTCTGTAAATCTTTGTGGTGTTGCTGGTCAGTACAACCTCTTGAACTCCTTCAACTTTGTGATTTCTTCTTGGGTCTTTCATAGGCTCTTCCACATGATCCTTAAATATGCATGAACCCCAAAGATTCAGTGCTTGCTCCCTAATCCATTTTTGCACTCTTCCTTACTTAATGTCCTCCTCAGCTGTTATTTCCATGTAACTTAAACTATGATTTTGAGGTTTATTTTTAATTTCTTTCTGAGACTTAGATTTGAATTTCAAGCTATGGGCACCTCCATATCAGTGTTCTCTTGAACACAACATATCCAAAACAAAATTTATCTTCTATTAATCCTCCCAAACATTTTCTCCACTGAGACTTTGAAGCTGGATGTTTTTATTTCCTCTTACTCAGGTTTCCATTTTGATCAAGTTGATAAGTATAAACACTTCTGTCTCTGATCCTGTTTTCCACAGACTTCCACAGCTCTAGCTTAAGCCATGATTGCCTCTTAGTCGAATTTGTCTTACTGGACTTCATGGCTCTAGATTTTGTTTTTTTCTGTTCCAAACCATTTTACACACTGCTCTGAGAATTTTCTTCTTCAGGTATATTTGCTTAATTGCATACCGCATAGAAATCTCTAAGACATACAGGAACTGCACGTTTTGGGGCAAACTGCACGTTATTTAAATCATCGTAACTACAGATCATAATTCACTTTAGGTCCATGAAAACCGAGAAAACTCGTGAGCGATAGGAAATATGTTAAAGACACTTCTTTTTGCCTGCAGAGCAAGTTAATTCTCATCCTCAGAATCAGAGCTCCAGCCTGTCCTCATAGAATTAATCACTTTCCACTAGCCTTATCCAGCCAATGTGTATTCAGTTCATTATAGCCAACAATGCTACTTGCTATTCTATTTGGAAAACTAAAAACAAATATATGTTGCAATTTTCTAGAACTTGTGTTTTCTGCTTGAAATATTTCAGTATTTGGCCACTGAAATTTTAATCTTTAAAGTCAAACTTAAATTTCAATTTCTATAAGAAAAATTTTAAAATTGTTTCATGCAAAATTAATTTTTTATCCATTCTTGTCTTTGTATAGTCTGTTTATTTCTTTATTATAGTACTTTTTAGAGTACTTGCTTTAAGATATGCCTGAGTTTTTTTTTTTTTTTTACCTGATTTATTATTTCTTTAGGATGTTTATTCCTAGAGAAAGTAAGATTACTAACTAAAGGTATAAAGCAGTCGTGTCCAACCTTTTGGCTTCCCTGGGCCACATTGGAAAAAGAATTGTCTTGGGCCACACATAAAATACACTAACATTAATGATAGTCGATGAAAAAAAAAATCTCATAATGTTTTAAGAATTTGTGTTGGGCCACATTCAAAGCTCATCTGGGCCACAGGTTGGACATGCCTCATATAAAGGTTTTGAAGGCACCTCCGCCATTGTCAAATGTTTTAAAAAGACCCTGCGATTTATAATTTCATCATTGAACTACCCTCAATGAATATTAAAAACATTGCTATTTCGAGAGTTAGAAAATAGCATCTTTTTATTTGCATATCTTTACTAATTATTGAGATTGAAGACTTTTCCATATTTATATCCAAAATGTATCCAAGTTGTTTAATTTATCAATAGTTTGAAAAATACTATATGTAGAGTCCCAGCCCCACATAACAATACAACAGGGTTTCTCAAATTTGGCACTGTTGATATTTTGGGCCAGATAAGTCTTTGTGGCTAGGGACTCTCCTGTGCGTTATAGGATGTCTACTAGCATCCCTGACCTGGACCCACCAGGTGCTATTGGATCTCCCTGTTGTGATAATCAGAAACATTTCAAGACATTGCCAAAAGACCCTGGCTGGGCGTTGCCAGATTTTCCCAGACATTACCGATAGCTCAGCCCCTAGCTGAGAACCAGTGGAGGTAGAGTATAGAGTGTGGACTTGGCGCTGTGAAACTAACTTCACTGGTTCAATACACCCTTCTTTCCATGTAAACATTCTGTTGTCTAAAGATTAAATTGTAAAGTTAATCTTCAATGAAACTTGCATTAAATAATAAGGAAGCAGAAGTAAGGAGAAAATAGTTACTATATACAAATATATACAAAATCCACGGGAAAGACTACTAGAATCTGTGTCCTTTGACTCCATGAATAAGAAGTAATTGAAGACTAAATCATGTAAGCATATTATAAACCTTAGAAACCAATACACATATAGAACTCAAACCCTTAATGTAAAGGTCATAGTCAGAGGAGCATTTGTTGGGTGACGTATATATGTGTTTTATTATATATATATTATTATAGGAAATTTAAGCTGAAAATATTATATTTTTTAAAAATCTATTAATGGTCAGTCTTTTTCATATAAACCCCACTTAAAATAACTTATTGGTTAATATGAGGCAAATCTCAGATATCATAGGATTAGATGATTTTAGCAGTATAAAACAAGTTTATTCTGAACTCCAGTCTTTTTTTTAAACTTTTAATTTAATTTTTTTGGGGCGGAGGTGGGGGTAGTTCCCTGGCTGGGAATCGAACGCAGGCTATGTTGTTGAGAGTTCCGAAGCCTAGCCACTACACCACCAGGGAACCTCCTTAAACTTGTAATTTTAGAATAGTTATAGATTTATAGAAAATTGCAAAGATCGTACTGAATGTTCCTATATATCCCATATCAAGTTTCCTTTGTTATTAGGTTGGTGCATACGTAATTACGATTTTTCCATTGTTTAAATTTGCCATTTCATATTGGAATACATTCTTAAATAAATGTAGTTATGTTATATACCATTTTAATGTGCATTTCTCACTTTGTTTTTTTGCTAATTTATTACTTGCTATTTATTTTATATTTATTTTAGACTATGGAAATGATGTTAGACAAAAAGCAAATTCAAGCAGTTTTCTTATTCGAGTTCAAAATGGGTCATAAAGCAACAGAGAGAACTTGAAACATCAACGCTTTTGACCCAGGAACTGCTAACGAACGTACAGTACAGTGGTGGTTCAAGAAGATTGCAAAGGAAGAAGAAGAGCGCCTTGAAGATGAGGAACATAGTGGCTGGCTATCGAAAGTTGACAACGACCAATTGAGAGCAATGATCCTGCTTACAGCTACATGGGAAGTTGCTGAAGAACTCAGTGTCGACCATTCCATGGTTGTTTGGCATTTGAAGCAAATTGGAAAGGTGAAAAAGCTCAATAAGTGGGTGCCTCATGAGCTGACTGGAAATTTTTTTTAAAAATCATCATTTTGAAGTATTGTCTTCTCTTCTACACAATAACATTGAGCCATTTCTTGATTGGATTGTGACATGTGATAAAAGGTGGATTTTATAGAACAAGTGGTGATGACCAGCTCCGTGGTTGGACCGAGACGAAGCTCCAAAGCACTTCCCAAAGCCAAACTTGCATCAGAAAAAGGTCATGGTCACTGTTTGGTGGTCTGCTGCTGGTTTCTTCCACTATAATTTTCTGAATCCCAGTGAACCCATTACATCTGAGAAGTATGCTCAGCAAATCAATAAGATGCACTGAAAACTCAACTCCTGCAGCAGCATTTTGGCAAACAGAAGGGCCCAATTCTTCTCCACGACAGCACCCGACCACATGTTGCACAACCAGCGCTTCAAAAATTGAATGAATTGGGCTACGAAGTTTTTTGTTTTATCCACCATATTCACCTGACCTTTCACCAACCGACCACTACTTCTTCAAGCATCTTGAGAACTTTGTAGGGAAAAGCCTTCCACAACCAGCAGGATGCAGAAAATGGCTTTCCAAGAATTCGTTGAATCCTGAAGCACGGATTTTTATGCCACAGGAGTAAACAGACTTATTTCTCATTGGCAAAAATGTGTTGATTGTAATGATTCCTATTTTGATTAATAAAGATATGTTTGAGCCTAGCCATAATAATTTAAAAATCAAGGTCCAAAATCGCAATTACTTTTGCACCAACTTAATATTAACAACTTACATCAGCATGGTACATTTATCAAAATTAGTGAACCAATATTGATACATTATTATTAACTAATCTTAATACTTTATTCAGATTTCCTTAGATTTTACCTTATGTCCCTTAAGAACGTTAAAAACTAAGGGTCCCATCTAAGGATACCACATTGCATTTAATCATGGTTCTTTAGGGTCTTCTTGACTGTCCTTGTTTTTGATGACCTTGATATTCTGGGGAATACTGGTCAGTAATTGTAACATGTCTGTCAATTGAGATTTGTTTGATATTTTTCTCAGAATTATATTGGGAATTTGGTTTTAGCGGAGAAAGACCACAGAAATATAATGCCATTCTCATCAACTATCAAGGGTACATACTGTCATTGTGATGTTAGTCTTGATCATTAGGTTGAGGTAGTGTTTGTCAGGTTTATCCACTGTAAAGTTACTCCTTTTCTCCTCTTTTTCTACTGCACTCTTTGAAAGGAAGTACCTGTGCACAGCCCACACTTTAGGGATGGAAGTTATGTTTCACTTTATTGAGGGCAAAGTAGCTAAATAATTTGGAATTCTGTGGGAGAGCTATTATATTGTACCTATTTATTATTTATATATCCAATCATTTATATTGGTTATGAACTCAGATATTTATCTTATACTTTGGGTTATAATGCAATAATCCTGTTTTGTTGCTCAAATTGTTTTAGTTATGCTCTTTTTCAGTTGGTTCCATCTGTTCCTTTGACATACCCGCTTCATTGTGGGTTTTTTGTTGTGGTCTTTAACAGTTTTTTTGTTGGTTTGTTTTTTTGTTTTTGTTTTTGTTTTTTTGATGCCACGTTTCTTACTTTCTGACACTACTAGGCACTCCAGGCTGATCTTGTAAATTTCCTGCCCCAATCCTGGAATCAGTCATTTCTCCAAGCCACTTTAGTTCCTTTCATTTTATCCTTCCATGTTATTAGAAGCCAACATTTGGACACTTGGTGTGCTTGTGTTACTGGGGGTGTCATTTTTCTAGACCCTCTCAGCTGACAAGCAAGAAATAGTATGGACATGTGTCCATAGTAATGGTTGTATATATTTATTATATGCAAATATATGTATAACTATCTAAAGCTAACATGTTAAGCTAAACATTTTAATTTTTTTTTTTTAATGTGGGTAGTTCCCTGGCTGGGTATCGACCCAGGCCGCAACATTGACAGCCCCGAAGCCTTAGCCATTACACCGTTAGGGAACTCCAAACTAAACATTTTTATACTGATGTCTTGAATTCTATTACCACATAGATTATTTTGGACTTTTGGCCTTGTTTATCTGTAACCTTCTACTCTAGCAATTAGAAACTTGGCTTCCATCATCCATTTACTTAATTGTTTAGTTCTATTATACAGTCATGCACTGCAAGACAGCTTTTTGGTCAATGATGGAATACATATACAACAGTGGTCCCATAAGATTATAATGGAGCTGAAACATTCCTATCACCTAGTGACTTCATAATATCATAGCTAACTGCATTACTCATGTTATTGTAAACAAACCTGCTGTACTGCCAGTCCTATAAAAGTGTAGCATATAGAGTTATATACAGTGTGTAATACTTGATAATAAATGACTGTTACTACTGGTTTATGTATTTATTATACTTTTTATCCATATTTTAGAGTGTATTCTTTCTTCTTTTAAAAGAAAATTGGTCGTAAAACCGTATGCTGTGTTACCCCAGCAGCAGCCTCATACATCTCATGTTTACTTTGTCTCTTTTTAAAATTAAGTTTATTGGGGTAACATTGGTTAATAACATTGTATAAATCTTAGGTATACAATCTTATTATGCATCATCTATGTATTGTATTGTATGCTGACCACCCAGAGTCTAGTCCCCTTCCATCACCATCTGTTTGAGCCCCTTTACCCTCTTCATCCTCCATGTACTCCCCTTTCCCTCTGGTAACCACCATACTGTTGTCTGTGTCTGTGTTTGTTGCTTTCTGTTTTATATCCCACATATGAGTGAAATGCTTAGCATGATACTCTCAAGATTCATCCATGTTTTCACAAAAGTCAATATTTCATCCTTTTTATGGAATATTGAGTAGTATTCCACTATATCACATCCTCTTTATCCAGCTATCCATGGAAGGACACTTAGGTTGTTTCCATGTTGCAGCTACTATGTAATGCTGCAGTGGACATAGGATACATAAATCTTTACTAATAAATGCTATTCAGTTTTGGGGGTAGATAGGGATTCTGGGTTATGTGGTAGCTCCCTTCTTAATTTTTTGAGGAACCTCCATATTGTTTTCCATACTAGCTGCACCAATTTACATTCCCATCAGCAAGGTATGAGGGTTTCCTTTTCTCCATAGTCTTTCCAACACTTGTTATTACTTGTCTTGTAGATAATAGCCATTCTGACAGGTGTGAAGTGGTATCTTGTGGTTTTGATTTGCATTTCCCGAATACCTGTGAGCATTTTTCATATATCTGTGGATCATCTATATGTCTTCTTGGGAGAAGTGTCAACGTCCTCTGCTTGTTTTTTAACTGGACTCTTTGCTTTGTGTTGTAGAGTTGTATGAGTTCTTTATGTAATTTGGTTATTAGCCCCTTATTGAAGGTATTATTTGCAAATATTTTATCCCATTTGGTTGGTTGCCTTTTTGTTTTATTGATAGTTTCTTTTGCTGTGCAGAAGCTATTGATTGATTGACTGATTGATTGATTGGTATGTGGGTAGTTTCCCGGCTGGGAATCGAACCCAGGCCCCAGCGTTGACAGTGCCAGTGCCAAAGCCTTAAGCCACTACACCACCAGGGAACTCCCGCAGAAGCTTTTTAGTTTGATGTGGTCCCATTCATTTATTTTTGCTTTCACTTCCCTTGCCTTTGGGGTCAAGTTCACAGAAACCTCTCTGAGACCAAGGTCTCTAAGTTAAATATGTATATTTTCTTCTGTGTCTCAGTATTTTCTTGTTCCAAGTTTTATATTTAAGTCTTTAATCAATTTTGAGTTAATTTTTATGTATGGTGTCAGATAGCAGTCTTAATTTTACTCTTTTGCATGTGACTTTCTAATTTTCCCAACCCTGTTTATTGAAGAGGCTTTGTTTTTGCCATTGTATGTTTTTGGCTCCTTTGTTAAAAATTAGTTGCCCATATATGTGTGGGTTTATTTCTGGGCTCTCAGTTCTGTTCCATTGGCCTATGTGTCTCTTTTTTCTGCCAATGCCATATGGTTTTGATTATTGTAGCTTTGTAGTATACTTTGAAGTTGGAGAGTGATGCCTCTGGTTTTGCTCTTTTTTCTAGGGATTGCTCTGGCTACTTGGGATCTTTTGTGGTTCCATACAAATTTGATGGTTTTGTTTTTTTGTTTGTTTGTTTTTTGTTTTTTTGTGTTTTTTTGGTTTTGTTTTCTATTTCTTTGAAATTGCCAGTGGGACTTTGCTGGGGATTGCATTAAATCTGTATATTGCTTTAGGTAATATGGCCATCTTAACTATGAAATTGCCTAATGACACAGTTCTCAGAATATATCTGAATCAATTAAGCGATGCATAACTGTACATATAGTGTTTTCAGAATTGTTAACTTGTATTTCTTTGGGAAACAACTTTATTAACTAGAGTACAGTGCATATGTACAGTTCCATTTGCCTTTAGTCTCATAGATTCCAATAATTTCCAATGTTAAGCCAGCACATTTTCTCCCTATTCCCTTCAGTGAGGTTGTTCATACATTGGTAATACAGTTATATTTTTTTTTTCACATTTTGCATTTCATTCTAGGATCCCTTGAGCTCCTAACTATATATTTTTTTCAATTTGCATGCATTAAGGTTTACTCTTAGGTAAAGCTTTATGGATTTTGACAAATACACATTGTAATCAATCTATCTACCTCTTTGATATTATACAAAATAATTTTAATGCCCTAAATAAATCTGTGCTTCACTTATTCAGCCCTCACCCTCCCCACCCTGTGAGCCCCCTGGCAACCACTGTTCTGCTTATCATCTCCAGAGTTTCACCTTTTCCAGAATGCAGAATGTCATATAATTGGAGTCATATAGTATATAGCCTTTTCAAGCTGACTTCCTACTAAAATGCACTTAAAGTCTTCCATATCTTTTGTGACTTGATTGAGCATCCCTTGCTCCCTCCCTCCTATTTTTTTGCAGAATAACTTTCAGTTGTATGGTAGTATTAGTTTGTTAATTAACCTTTTGAGGGACCTCTTGGTTGCTTCCATATTTTGACAATTATTAGTAAAGTTGCTGTTCACATTCACATGCAGGTTTTTGTGTGTGTAAGTTTTGGTAGTTTCAAGAAATTGGTCCATTTCATCATGTTATATCTTATTTGTAGACAGAGTTGTTCATAGTATTTTTTTTATTATCCTTTAATATCTGCATGAACAGTAATGATGTTCCATTCTTCATTTCTGATATTGGTAATTTGTGTCTTCTCCTCTTTTGTGGGGGGTAAAGGGAGGTGGTGGATACCTTACCTCAAGGTTTATCAGTTTTCTTGATCCTTTTAAAGATCTACCTTTTGGTTTCATTGATTTTTCTCTTAACTGTTTTCCTGTTTTTGATTTTACTGGTTTCTGTTCTAATTTTTATTATTTATTTTCTTCTAGTCACCTTAGGCCTAAATTGCTCTTCTTCCTTTGGTTTCTTAAGGTTGAAGCTTAGGTTATTGATTTCAAATCCTTCTTTTCTAATATATGCATTTTTTTCTAATATATGCATTTAATGTTATAAATTTTCCTTGTAAGTTTTGCTTTTGTCTGAATCCCATAAATTTTGATGTTATATTTCATTTAGTTCAAAATATTTTTTTAAGTTTCTATTGAGATTTTAATTTCCAGATATCTGAGGGTTTTGTAGCTTTCTGTTATTGATTTCTAGTTTAATTTCATTATGTCTAAGAACATACTTTATATGATTTCTAATTTTTTTTTTTTTATTTCTAATTTTTTAAGTCTGTTAAAGTGTGTTTTTATGGCCCAGAATGTGGTCACATTGGTGGGCTAGGGGGGAATGGAATGGGTTTTCAGCTGTTGTTGGATGGAGTTTTCTATTTGTATAAAATAGCAGTTAGATCAAGCTTATTGATAATACTGTTCAGGTTATCTGTTTCCCTGTTGATTTTTCTGTGTGCTTGATATATCAATTACTGACAGTGTTTTCACCTCTCCAACTATAATAGAGGATTTGTCTCTTTTCCTTTTTCTGGTTTTGCTTCATATGTTTTGATACCTTCTTGTGAGATGCATACACATTCAAATTGTTTTAACTCCTTGGAGAATTGACCTCTTATCATTTAATGACCCTCTTTATCCCTGATTATCAGACAAAGTCTACATCATTTGAAATAAATATAATTATTCCATCTTTCTTTTGGTTAGTGTTAGTATGGTGTATCTTTCAATCTATTTTGAATATATCTAAGTCTATACTTAAAGTTAGTTGTTTTAGACAACATATATGTCTACATGGTGTATCTTGTTTTGTTCTGTCCATTTTGACAGTCTCTCTCATTTGGTTGATGTGTTTAGGCCATTTCACATCTGAAGTGATTATTGATATAGTTAGATGAATATCTTCCATGTTTGTAACTGTTTTGTATTCATTGCTTTTTCCTTTATTTCTTTTTCATTGGCTGTTTTATATGATTTATCTTTGTCTCCTGTTTTAGCATTTATTAGTTTCCTATTACTATTGTAACAGAATAACACAAACTTAGTGTTATAAAACAACACAATTTATTATCTTATAGTTCTGAAAAAAGTCAGAGGTTTGAAATAGGTCTCAGTGGGCTAAACTCAGGATGTTGGCAAGATTGTGCTCCCCTCTGGAGGCTCTGAGGGAAAATCCAACTTGTGGCCCTCTTCTTCCATCTTCAAAGCCAGCAGTAGTGGGTTGAGTTCCTTTCACATTGGATCATTATGGTCTCCTCATTTGCCTTCCTCTTCTGCATTTAAGGACCCTATGATTACATTGGGCCCATCCAGATAATCCAGGATATAATCTCTGTTTTAAGTTCAGGTGATTAGTAACCTTAATTCCACCTGCTACCTTTGTTCTGGGGATTAGAATGTGGATATTTCAGCCTAACACATAGCATTATCAGTTATACCTTTAAAACAAATTGGTGGTAGCCCTAGAGTTTTCAATATACATTTTAAACTAATATGAATCTGCTTTAAAGTAGCTGTATATAGCTTGATGTGTTGTACAGGTACCTTATTAATAGTTTTTTTATTAGTTTCTCCCTTCCACCCCTGTGACATTGCTGTCATTCATCCACTTACCAGTATGCCGTGATCACCAATACATTGTTTTTTGTTTGTCTGTTTGTTTGTGTTTTTTGGGTAGTTCCCTGGCTGGGAATTGAACCCAGGCCTCAGCGCTGAGAGCACTGAAACCCAGCCACTACACCACCAGGGGACTCCCTACATTGTTATTCTTATTACTTAAATAGTAGTTGTTTAGATCAGTTAAGAATAAAAGGAAAGATTTTTTGTTTCATTTTTTTATTTTTTGCATTTCTTTTTTATATAGTTTTTTTTTTTTAATTTATTGGGGTGACATTGATTAGTAAAAATTACATAGGTCCCAGGTGTACAATTTTACATTACATCTTCTATGTGTTGTATTATGTATTCATCATCCAGAGTCAGTTCTCTCTTTATCACCGTAAATTTGTGTCCCTGTCCCTTTTTCCCCGACCCCTTCCCCTTCCCCTCAGGTAACTACTAAATTATTGACTGCCCATGAGTTTTGTTTCTTTGTTGCTTTCAATTTTCCATTAACAATCAAACTAAATTTCTCCATCCCTTTCCCTTATTTTACCCACTCTCCCATCCCTCCTCCCATCTTAAAGAAGTCCCTCTAACATTCTTTGTAGTACTGGTTTGGTGGTGATGTATTTCTTTAACTTTCCCTTATCTGAGAAGCTCTTTATCTGTCCTTCAATTTTGAATGCTAGCTTTGCTGGATACATTATTCTTGGTTGTGGATCCTTGGTTTTCATCACGTTGAATATTTTCTGCCAATCCCTTCTGACCTGTCAAGTTTCTGGTGAAAAATCAGCTGAGAATCAAGTGAGCGTCCCTTTATAAGTTACTACTTGCATTTCTCTTGCTGTGTTTAGAGTTTTCTCTTTTACTAACTTTTGCCATTTTTCTTATGATGTGTCTTGGTGTGTTGTTGTTTGAGATAATCTTATTTGGGATTCTCT
Organism: Lyroderma lyra; assembly: GCA_004026885.1. Classification (NCBI taxonomy): domain Eukaryota; kingdom Metazoa; phylum Chordata; class Mammalia; order Chiroptera; family Megadermatidae; genus Lyroderma; species Lyroderma lyra. The sequence continues at coordinate 56,111 of PVJL010004094.1, forward strand.
GTGCATCCTGGACTTGTATGTCTATTTCCTTTGCCAGGTTAGGAAAATTTTCAGTCATATTTCTTTTTTTTTTTTTTTTTTAATTTTTAATTTTGTGGTGAGAGGAGTGTTTATTGCATACCACTGCACAACGGAGAACAGGCAGCGTATACTGGGAAGACCACAACTCGCCATCCTCTTACTGGCAGTTGGTTTTAAAGGGTAACATTTAAGGAAGGGACCTTCAATATGTTCTCAACTCGGGGTTATCGTATGATTGGGTTCAGCTGGAGTTACAAAGACATTTTAGGTGTTCTGGACATCAGTTCTCTGGCGCCAGCTCGCCCGGGGTTTTATGTGACTGGTGAGAGTCAGCTGTTTTTTGTCTGGTGATTTTGTAAAAACTACTCAAGCTGTACATCAGCCTATTGTCCATGATTCCGGAGGGCGAATCAGTGCCCTCAGACCCTAATTTATGTTAGGTGAATGTAAAGAAAAGGGACTCGGGTCTGACTTCCTACAAACCAGAAGTGGGGAGGGGAGTGTTTGCTGGGAAGGGATTCTGGCTCGGCTTCGTGGTGGGCTGGCTGCAAAGGCTCTGAATAAGTGGCATTTCTACTGAGACTGGACGATTGGAAGTGAGCCAACAAAGCAGTGGGGGAAGTCATTCGAGATGGAAGGAGCAGCCAGTTGAAAGATGGGAATGCCCCCTGTGTTCTGCAGCACTCGCTGGTCCCAGGCACCAGTGTCCACTACGTACTGCCCACAGGAACTGGGGTGGAGCCTTGACCCTGTGCTGCCTGCTGCCTGGGAAAGGGCCACCTCGGACATGGCGCAGCCTTCTCAAATAATTTCTTGGTCCCTTGCTTTTCCTCTGTTCCTTCTGGTACACCTATGATTCTGCTATTCCTCCACTTAAAATTGTCCCAGAGGAATCTCAAACCACCCTCATTTTTCTGGATTCTCATATATTTCTGTTCTGAATGGGTGTTTTCTGCTGGCTTTTCCTGCAAATCACTGCTTTGTTCTTTAATTTTATCAAGTTTGGTAACTTTTATTCTGTTCTTCATTTCAATTAATGTCATCGTTAGCTCTCTCTGATCCTTTATAATGGCTTGTAAGTCTTTAATGCTTGCTATCTCTCTGTTGAATTTATCATTCAGTTCTTTAAGCATTTTTATAATCATTGCTTTGAGCTCTGTTTTTGATGGATCATCTGTCCCCATTTCTTTAATGCTCTGGTTTCTCATATTTGCAACCTCTTTGGACCCTACCAGCTACAGTTTATGTTTGCTGTTGATACTGCACAGGCAGAGGTCTGTGGGGAAGGGGTGTTTGTGGCTTTGTTCTATTCCTGTGGCTCTGGGGTTTGTGCAGGGAGTTTGGGTGTGATTGCGCCTTTCTGTTCTCGCCTTGCCCCACATACAGATTCTGCCCTGAGCCTTGGGATCAGTCCTCTATGCTGGTCTTTCAGACCATCCTGGTTGTGGGCTGAGAAACGTGCCCTATCGCCTTCCCAGCTGGAGCACTTGCGTTGTGGCTCCTCACTGCCCAGTTGTTCCCCCTCCTCTGGGATCCAGAGTGAAGTCCGGCCTCTGCAGTTTGCAGACTGGACTGTACCTCCTTGGACCAAAGTGAGGTGGGTGTGGTATCTCACGTCCCCACCTCTGGGCCCCCTTTCCTCTGTTCCCGGGACTGAGTGAGGCCCGGAGTGCTCTCCTGCCGCCGCCTTCCTCCTCCTCCCTCCTTCCCCTAGCGGTAGAGTTCCAAGCCAGACCCACGCAGCTGAGTCTCCACTCTTCCCTTTATTTCTTGTTTGTTTAACCCACTGCCCGCCTGCGAGTACCTTAATGTGACGAGTGGGCTTCTTAGTTGTGACTGTACATTGTGTAGAGGATCCTTGGTTAAGATATAGGTGTTTTATTAGTTGTAATCTCCAGAGGAGTTTTCCTGAGGTCCCTCTCTTGCTGCCATTTTGTTGCATCTCCCTTCATTTTATTTTTTTAAATGGCGATCAGGTTCCTGACCTGTATAGTTTTCTTTCAGCTTGGAGAATTTCTTTCAAAATTTCCTTCAGGGCAGATCTGCTGACAATGAATTACATAATTTTTGTTTGTCTAAGAAAGTATTTGTCCTCTTTTGTAGGATAGTATCAGTGGATATACAATTATAAGACTGGGTTTTTTTCTTTCGTACTTTTAAGTATTTTATTCTACTCTCTTCTTTTTCTTCTGTAGATGAGGTGTTTTTCCTTCACTGTGGCTTCTTTCAGGATTTTGTTTGTGTTTTGATTTTCTGAATATAGTATACCTAGGTAAGAGTTTTGTAGGGTATTTAATCTGTTTGGTATTCTCTCAGCTTTCTGAGGTCTGTGATTAATTTTGGAAACTTTGTGGCCATTATTACTTTAATATTTTTTTCTTCTTCCTTTCCTCTTCTTCTGATATTCTAGGAATGTATATGTTATACTTTTTGAAATTGTCCCACAGTTTTTGGATGTTCTGTTTTTTTCATTCTTTTAATCTTCTTTGCATTTCACTGTTGGACATGTCTGTTGACCTATATTCAAGCTTACTGCTTCTTTGGCTGCATGCTGTCTACTGATGAGCTATTGCAGTGTTTTTGTTTGTTTTTTTCATCATTTCCTATTGATTCTTTCTTAGAGTTTCCATCTCTGTTTTACATTACTCATCTGTTCTTGCACATTGTCTTTTTTTTTTTTCCTGTAAAGCTCTTAACATTAATTATAAATGATAAATTCTCTGTCTGAAAATACCCAAATCTCTGTCATTTGAGTCAGGTTCTAATGATTGCTTTGCTTTTTCAGACTATATTTTCTCTTACCTTTTGGTATGCTTTGTATTTTGTTGTTGTTTTTGAAAGCTTGACATGTTGTATCAGGTAATTGGAACTAATAGAGGTTTGTTAAATGGAGTCTCTGGTATCAGAGACTTCCTATTCTTCTCATGTCCTTGTTTTTATCTGCCTTTGGGGTTTTTTAAATACAGTGCTCTTTCCCCAGAGTTTGTGTCTTGCAGTTCTTTAAGCTATAACCCACCTTTATGGTATTTGGAGCCCTATTGGTGTGGTAAAGCATGAGGGAGGGTAATAATTCTGTAATCTTCTGATTCTCAACCTGTGTCCTTCATAAGTGGTGTAGCTTTTCTTTTTTTCCTCCTACAACCTATTCTCTTCCCTAGCTGCATACTATTTCCTGTAAACCTTAACCTTTGTTGATTATTTTTTTAACTTTTAGGTTTGACTGGAATGGTAGAAGGGGCTGGAGTGGGAGGACTGTCCTTTCCCAACCATTGTTATGGAGAAGGCCATGGGCATGTTTCACAATGATTACTCTTGCCTCCCTGCCAGATTCATCAGGGGATCTTTCTGGGATCTTTACCTTTACGGTTCCTGGAGGTAAAGCCCACAGAAGTACGCCCTCCCCCCAAGACTGCATCCCTGGAGTTTCTAACTCATGCCAGTTTACACCCAGCCTTCAGCACCAGTTTATGGCTCCAGCAGCTTTTGTTCCAGGTAAGCAGATCTCAGCTGTGTGTCTCCAGGTTTGGGGTGGCACTTTGCCCTATAACTTCAGTTCTCTTAATGGGTCCAAAAGTGTCATTAATTTTCAGTTTCTCAAGCTTTTCTTGTTGTAAGAATTGGAGGGCTTCTAAGCAGAAGTTATAGCCCCATTCTTTTATTTTTAACTTAATTTAACTTTTAAAAATTTATTTTTCACTTATACTCGACATACATTATTATATTAGTTTCAGGTATGCAGCATAGTGATTAGATATTTATATACCTTACAAAGTGTTGAAAGTAACACCACAGTGTGATCAGGTCATAGATTCCTAAGGCTTATCTTTGCCTTAAGTAAACCCTGCCCATTGTTTCTGTGCATCTAGGCTAACATGCTTTTGAAATGCTTCTTTTCAGACCCCTCTTTCCAGTGTGTTAACCATCCTTTCAGACCCCTTCTCCTAAGACATAATTACCCTTAAGGGAGCAAATAATCTTAACTATCCTGTAATCCAGTCCCCACACGCCTTGCTTTCTCCCAATGTCCTGTAATCTTCCTTGTCCCCTCCTTTATTTCAAATGCATAAAAGAAACTGCAGAACTGTATTCTCAGGAGCATTTGAGATCTTGCTCCCCAGCATATGCCATTAGTTTGGTGACTTCTCTTTTGACGAGTAAACTCTTATAAAAATTCTGTACAGGTTTGGATGTATCTTAGATCTACAGAAGTAGTCACCCCGATATGTCTAGTACACACCTGACACCATAGGTAATTATTACAATATTATTGACTAAATTCCTTATGCTGTACTTTGCGTGACTATAATTATGACTGGTAATTTGCATTTCTTAATCTCTTTCATCTCTTTCACTCAGCCCTCCCTCCCAAATGGCGACCACCAATTTGTTCTCTTTATTGATGAGTTTGTTTTTGTTTTGTTTGCTCATTTATTTTGTTTATATTCCACATGTAAGTAGAATCATATCTATTCATCTGTTAATGTTCACTTAGGTTGCTTCCATATCTTGGCTATTGTACATAATGTTGCAATGAGGATAGGGGTGCATATATCTTTTCAGATTAGTGTTTTTGATTTCTTTGGATAAATACCCAGAAGTGGAATTGCTAGGTCATATAGTACAGACAATCCCCATATAACATGGTTGTTAGGTTCCTTAAAATGTTGTGTTATGTGAATCTGTGTTATACGAAACAAAGAACTAGTACAAAAAAGTGGGTTAACTTCCAAAAATTAAAAAAAAAATACTATTATGTTTTTATAATTAAGAGAAATATCTTTATTAAAGCAATTTTCACCAAAAGTAAAACATAGTAATATGTATTAAATATCTTTTGATCTTAAAAGCTTTTTATTCTGTTTTATTCTGGGATTTCCCTAATTTCAAATGAGATACCTTTTGCTCTTAAAAGCTCTTATTTTGCTTTGTGTTGTTTGGGGACTTCTCTAATTCTCAAACCGTGTTCTAGGATGCCATGTTGTACTGTTGAAGCAGGACCGGTAACCAAGGAAGTTGAAGAACCAGTTTTATTACACCAGTGGGCTCAAGAGAAGTTACAGTCTCCAAATTCTGAGCCCCGACTAACAGGCTTTTTGGACTCATAGGGTTGGGGTTGGGGCTGGCTGTTGCAATAAGCCAGCAGGGTTACAGAAGCTAAACTGGCGGAAGGAATGTGGAAGTGGGAGTTCACAGAATTTACATTAAACAGCTTTGTCAGTAATTTTTCATTTATGTATGAGGGTTTCCCCAATTCTCAGACCATGTTATAGAAGTGCCGTATTATACGGGGGTTACCTGTGGTTCTATTTTTAATTTTATTGGGTTAAAAACCTCCAAACCTGTAGAGAATTTTTATAATAATTTGAGTCAAAGGATATGCCTGGAAGGAACATCTCAACAGACAGAAAAATGTTTTCAAGAAATGTTAAGTTTGCAGCTTCTTTATTGCTTTTGGAATTAAGGCGGGAACCTAAGAAGATTACATGAAGGTGGGAGGAAGCAAGGCTGGGATCTGATAATTAGGATAGTTAACGAGATTACATGTTCTGAGGGTCATCACCTTTTTGAAGGAGGTGTCTGAAAAGAGACATTTCAAAGGTGTGTTAACCTAGAATCACAGAGAACAATGGACAGGGCTTGGAAGGCAAGGATAGTCCTGGTACTAAAGAAATTGTATGCCTGGGGTGTAACTACCCACCTTGACCTTTCCAATTAGGAACTGATGATCAGAGCACACTATGAGGTTATATTACGAATGGATGTCCTGCTGCCCTGCCCATATGCAAATTTCAGAGACAGAGGTTTTATGAAAAAGGAAAGGAGTCTATTTAAAAACTACATAATTTCTAATTACCCGAAGAAAAGTAACTCTGTAACCCTCTATCCTGCTAGACTAGTCTCAGGATACACCAAGAGTTCTTTCCCTCCTTATAGAAAGGATACCATCCCTTGGAGAACAGGATTGCAAAAAGAGAGCATCTTCTGTGCCCTCCCACTATTTAAGTTCCCTGCCCAGGCTTCTGTACGCTCTGGTAGCATACAGCTTTCCAGCCTGTCCCAGTTCTAGGCTAGCAGACTTGTACCCTCCCCTGCTGCCATGATCCAAAAGGGAATAGGAGGGTCTTTTTTTTGCATCACATTCCTCCCTTAGAGCCAGCCCATGGCGCTTCCAGCTGGGGTGGGGAGCCAGATCCCTCACGTGCCTCAGCTGTTTGTATGGTTGCCCCAGGCAGCCTCTTACTGTTGGACCCTTTTTTCATGCCAGTAACAATTCCCCGCTTTAACACTTGTGGACCCTTGTAATCTTACAAGGGCAAATGGGCAAGGATCTCAGCTACTTTTCTGCTGGCTAAGGGTGCAGCTCTACCTATCCCTGGGTCCAGGGAACAAACATTGGGTTGGGAGTGAAGGGAAGCTTTCATGTGAGGGAGGAGGATTTTGCAGAGGCCAGGTCAGTTGGCTGTTCCTACCATGTATGATGTCCTAAGAACATTACCATTGGACAGGTTGGCATCCTTGTATTCTAGAGGTGACAGATTTGGCAAGAAGGTTACAAGGCATAGTCAGAACCTTAAGAAAGGTAAGAAGAAAAATACAATGCACAAAAGGAACTTCTTATCTTTCATATTGTCTACCAAGGTTGCATTTCTATGCCTTGTGTCTTCAGTTACCAAAGCCATACAATTTTCCTAACACGAAGTTTTAATTCTTAGAAACCTGTTTTCTTTCAAACAGGAACAAACCAGAATCTAAGGCAAAAACAGGTTCAAGAGGGGACAAGGACTAGTATTAGAACCTTGTCCCATACCAACCAGTACAAATAAACCTGTCTCACAGATGACCGCTTACTAGGTCACACAAGCCTATTACAGCAGAGACATGCTCTTACATCAGCCGATATTTCAAACTGGTCCCATGACTTGAAGCCCAAAACTGCAGAGACAGAGGATTCCCGATGTGTACAAAACAGCAAAGTTCAAACCAAGTCCCCAAAAGATAAAAATAACAAGCAAAGCGTTACTGGGGAATGGGTCCTTCTTGGTGCAGTGTCCAGGTTCTTGGTATATCGAGCAAAGAATTGAAAGAGGCACCACAGTGTAGCCGTGAAACCAAGAAGCAGTTTATTGAAAGGAAAATAGGGTGAAACAAAGAGATAGTTTATTCAAAGGGAAAATACACTTCTAAGAGGTAGGAGCAGGCTCAAGCAGGAAAATGGCTCAACAGCCCCAATTAACAAGGCTTCGTTAGTTTTCTTTAGTTGTAAGGGGTTACCCCTGTCTGGGTGTGGGGCCTTTTGATTGACAATTTTGATTGACCCGGGGCCTACTACATCATCCTTTCTAACTGGGCATGTGTATTGTTACTGGAAAATGGGGTGTCCTTGTTGACGCGATGTCCAGGTTCGAGCAAAGAATTGAACGAGACACACACAGAAGTATAGAAGTGAAACAAAGAGATAGTTTACTGAAGAGAAAGTACACTCCTAAGAGGTAGGAGCGGGCTTGAGCAGGAAAATGGCTCAAGAGCCCCAATTAGTGAGGCTTTGGTACTTTTATTTTCTTCTGTGTCTTCAGGGGAGATACCTCTGGGTGTGGAGTTTCTTGATTGACAAGTTTGAATGACATGTGGCCTAGTACATAAGCCTTCTGACTGCACATGCCCTTTCCCAGAGTTCAGTCTGTTGTAATAATATTAATGAACTTCCAAGTATATGTATGTTATTACAATGATGGTGTAATGAGGCCCAGGTGAGATGAAGGTCGTTGTAACTCTCACTGCACAGGCATTAGGAACTGACTCACACTGGTGGGCTTCTTGTGCCCTCTAACTTCCCTGTATTGCCCTGGAACTTCCTCCTGTGGCTGCCTAGCTTGGGGCAGGGATTACCAGTGAAAGGGTGGTATTAAGACAGTGACTATTCCAGCAGGGCAAGTCTCATGGGAGGGGTTCCGAGATTCCTCCCTATTCTATCTGCCTTCCTCACATTCTCTGGAGAAATGTGGTCCCCACAAATCTCCATGGGAAGCTGAGCGGCTGGAGGTCTCATCTTCTGTATCTGCTTCCTGCTGAAGGTGGTCGTAATCCCTACCTATTGGGGATCCACAGAGCTCACACTCTATCTGATCTAAAAGGAGAAGGGGTCCCGAGATCTGCCCTGTTGACTTCTTTGGTCAGAATGGGCTGGAAGCCTATGCAGGGCTATCACTTGTATCCCGATAGTCCCTAGATGAGGAGAAATTAATTCAGTTAAGAGTTTTAAAAGCATTGGCCCAGGAAGTAGGCCCCAGAGTCCACGTCACTGGGTGTTTACTTGATGGAAAATACATGAATTACTGTGGACTAGGAAAGAGGTGAAAATGAAAGCTGAAGAACTTGGGAAAAGGAGTCGTTTGGGCCCTATCAAAAGAGCAACTATAATCAAGAACTGAGGTTTCAAGTTTAAAATGTTCACAACCTTCTATGTCTATACTTATTCAGCAATAACCATTTTAGGACAAATTACTTATTTCAGTTTTTTCAAAAATGTATTTCCATACCATACGTCTTCCTTAAAACACACACATAATATAAAATGAGATAAAGTAAAAGAAACATTTCACTTTGTGTTGGTGGTTGCTGTCCTTTTTCAGAAGAGAAATTTTAAAGCTCCTTCAGGAGTACAGGTCCAACCTTTCCTTTCTGCATCAAACACATAAGCAGGGTCTGAGTCCTCCTCAGGCAGTGCCCATTTTATCCTCGCCTTGGACTTATAGACGCACCTATAATGAGCAAACTTAGACAAAATGGTTAGTGTTTGCCCTATATGTTGTACATATTGCCCAATTCTTGATTCTCATTCCAAATCCAGAGGGTGCATTCCCAAAAGATCTGGAAGGATCTCCCATAAATAACCTCAGAGGTCTCAATTTAAGCCCACTTCTGGGTACCCAGTCCCATTTCAAATGCTTATTTTTGCCAGTATCAGCAAGAGGGTGTTGTCCACTGTTCTAGGCTGGAGGGTGGTCAGGGCCAGCACATATATAGTCACCCCACTGGGAATCAGAGCCAGGTGCTCCTGAAAATTCTTATCTGAACATAGGACAGGCAGCTCCTTTTTGCTGGAATCCGTCTCAACACCTCACATTCTCCGTTGGCTGTGTCAGGTCCTGGAACTTTTGTCTTACTACCTGAGGTCAGGTCTTTTTCATCAGAGCCCCTGAGGATCTTAAAGCTCATTTCCATCTGGTTGTCAGTTCCTCTTCAGGGATGGTCCTCCTAATCTCTGAGTCCCGCTCCTTACAGTGTCCTGATGCCACTTCCTTTGGCTCCTGCTACTGAGGCCAGAGTGCCCAGGAGGACTACATGGGGCAGACTTCAAGCTTGGGTGCTTCCTAGCCTTGCCCCAGTCTTGGCCCTGGGAAGCAGTGCCCCGTATCTTAGGCTCCTCTGCAAGCCATGCCTGAACTGTGTCTTCCCAGTCACTGTCATCACTGAAGTTCACCTTCAGGGGGATCTGGACCCCACCTGCTCCACCCTAGGGGTGTTGGGAATCCCAGGCTTGCTCCCTTCAGGGGAGACCTCCTCAAATATGGTGAAAGAGACATGAAGGCTGGCCTGCCCAAGCTGGCCTAGGGGCCCAGGTACACCAGGTGGTCCTCCACCCTCAAGACCTGCCAGACATTTCAGAGAGATCTGAAGCTTAGAGTACTCTGAGCCTGGTAGGTAGCTTGACCTCAGGCCCCAGCCAGCATCTCAGGGCTCAGTTCCTGTAAGTCACAGATGACATTGAACTATTCCTGACCCTTGTCAACCCCACACTGCTTTGTAGGCCTTCCGTTCCTCCTTGAGCAGTGGGGCCAGGGTCTCTGGGTCCCAACCTCTTGGGAAGTCTTGCAGAATCTTCAGCTGTAGCTCCTTGTCTCTAGCTCTGGCTGAATTTATCTTAACTCAGACCCAGAAGGTGATTGGCTTAGCCATAGGTTTGGAGCCATATGGCTGTAGGGCTGCCAGTCTCAAAGTCACTATATTGCAGCCCTGGGCCTGTTTACCCAATTTCTTCAACCTTTATGTGCAGCTGGAAGTACCTGTGCAACTTTTCAGGAGGCACCTCAAGATAGGGGCCTGACTTTGCCAAGCCAAGGTGCTGTCAGAGCGGCTCAGATATGGCACAGACTTTGGCATAATGCTCACAACCACAGAAACTGCAGGCCAAGTCACTGGTATAAGAGGCAGTCATCCCCAGGTAGTAAGTCAGCTCTCGGCCTGACAGGCCCTGCAAGGCCTCCGGCATCCAGACAACAGCAGCTTTGCAACTTTCCACTAGCTGGGCCATGTCAGGCAAATCAGATACCTGACAATCTTGGGCAAAGTCATAAACCACCACAGTGTTTAGTTGAATTCCCTGAAATTGCACCGGAACCAAAGATTGCTGCTGCTTGGAGGAGTCCCCACAAACACCACCTGCAGGTGCCAAATGAGGGAGCAGTACCCACCAAGAAAAGCAAAGAGGCCCAGAATGGCATCAGGTCCATCTGCATCTGCTTCATTCAGATCATGTCCACTGGTGTCAAATAGCTGAGGCAGCTACCACTTGACAGGCTGTTGGAGAAGCAAAGTGGGGAACTTCCCATGGGGTACTTTCATCCTCCTAGAATACTGGAGAGCTCAAGGTCTTCAGCTGAGCTGAGTGTGCAGCTTTCTACACCACTAGGACTTCTGCCCCCTTCTGAAGCAGAGAAAAGCTGTCCTGAGCCACAGCCTCATAGTCCTGGGGTCTTCCCTCCTGGACTTGTTCCAGGTACTGGGGTGGGCCCTGGAGGTTAGACACGAAGTAGCTATCGCCAGCTGGTTCTGCATGCTCTGGCAGGCTCTCCAGGTGCCTTCGGCAATCCAGCTTGGCAGTCTACTACTGGTCCCAAGACATCTGAGCTTGGACAGGAACTACTTCAAGTCCAGGCCTGAAGACCCTTTGCCATCCCTAGACCCCATGGCCAACAGAGCGTAGGGGCCGAGAACTGCAGGATAAATTCCCTCAACAGTGCCATCCACAGCTCCCAGATCCCACAGAAATCAACCCAATACAGTAAGTCTGAATGGGAAAATGAAGTATAGGCCCAGTAGTAGCCAGGAGGCTAGCCTTCCTGATTTACTCCACCTAGTGGTAACTGTCTTGTTCTAGATAGGGTTGCTTCCTGGCCAAATTCGGTTCCCAGATGGGTCTTTGAAAGGGAGACTTTCCTCTTGTCATACGGGGAGGGGTGGGGAGGGGGGCATTGGTACTCTGGGCCCCTCACTTTAGGAGTATCTAGCAGTGGTAATGGTGACTGGGAAGGTCCTCTTACTAATCCTGCATTCCTTAGGTTCAGGGCATTAATAAGACTTATTTCCTTGCTCTCATTCTTGCAATGTCCTACTATTAGGGGGGGTTTTGAAGCCATTTCCCTTCTCTGTGCCATCGGTTTCCTGTCCTTGGGAAAACACTATTCTCTAGTGAAATAAATGCATTAATGTGCTAGATTATATCCATTTGCCTAACTGTTGGCAATACAGCTTAATTGCATGATGGTACAGTAATTTAGTGAACAATTTAGAGGACATTTTTCTTCATAGTTCAAAATATATTTAGGCCACACTGCATTACAATAAAAAACCAATTCCTCATTAGACATTGGATACATGTGGGACAGACCTGCTAAAATTCTTCCCAGCAGGTCTGTCCAGGAGCCAGCACAGAATACCCTTCGTTGGCTCAGTTGTACGGAATAAAGGTAGAAGCACAAGAAGGCCTGTAAATAGCGAACATATAAGCAAAACTTCAAACCATATCTCCATTATTTAAAACAAGTGCTTACAAGCAAATCTGCCAACCAGTCTCACAAAGTGGTCCCCAAACAGTGGCCCCCCCAAATTTGGCCAGTCTTCATCCAGACCCCAGCCCAGTTCATGGCCCCAAAACTCTGGTGATCTTCATCTTCTCAGAGTCTATCTCCATTTTATACTGTTTTTCTTTCCACCTGCCAGACGTGTTTAGGTGGCCAGCACCTTGAGTGAACATTGCAGGGAATTCCCCAAAACTGGGAAACCCCTTGGGGTCACTCAGCCATAGGCAGCTTTGGTCCCTTTGTAGTCGCCGTTTCTGTTACTGAATAGAAGTTGGGTCCTGCTGCTTCCCTCATGCAAGGTTTGGAGGCAGAGGTTTTGTGAAAAAGGAAAGGAGTCTTTAGAAATCACCTGAAGAAAAGTAACTCTGTAAGCCTCTCGCCAGCTAGACTAGTCTCAGGTTGCACCTGGCGTTCTTTTTCTCCTTATGGAAAGGATACTGTACCTTGGAGCACTGACGGCTGCACTACCATCCTTTAGATGGATTCCCTGGATCACAGAAAGATAACCATGTTTCTGGCCTCCCTCTGTTTAAATCCCCTGCCCGGGCTTCCATGCATTCTGAAAGTGTTCAGCTTTCTAGCCAATCCCTCCCTGTTCTAGGCTAGCAGATTTGTACCCTCCCCTGCTGCAGTTCTCTGGAAGAAACTAAGAGTGTCTTTTCCTTGTCAGTATTGCTCTTGCCAGTGTTGCACTTCCACATCTCACACACCAGCCCTCAGTGCTGGGGAGGGGATGCAGGAATGAGATCCATCAAGCACCTCAGCTTTATCCCATCACCTGGGCGTGAGGGTTCCTTTTTCTTCAGATCTTCACCAACACCTGTTTATTGATTTATTGATGATAGCCATTCTGACAGGTGTGAGGTGATAACTCACTGGTTTGGGTTTATACCTCCCTGATAATTAGTGACATTGAGCACCTTTTTATATTATCTGTGGGCCATCTGTATGTCCTCTTTGGAGGATTGTCTGTTCAGGTCCTCAGCCCATTTTTTAGTTGTTAAGGTTTATGAATTCCTTATATATTTTGAATAGTAACACTTTTTCAGATATATCATTGGCAAATATCTTCTCTAGTTCAGTAGGTTGACTTTACATTTTAATGGTTTCCTTTGCTGAGCAAAAAACATTTTAGTTTAATGTAATTATATTTGTTTATTTTTTTCTTTTTCCCTTGCCTCAGGAGACACATCCAAAAAAAAAAAAAAAAAAAAAACTGAGTATGAGCAACTGTCAAAGAGTTTACTGCTTAGGTTTTCTTCTGAGTTTTATGGTTTCAGGTTTTACATTTAAATCTTAACTCCATTTTGAGTTTATTTTTGTGTATAGTGTGAAAAAGTAGTCTGCTTTCATTTTTTTGCATGTCTATCCAATTTTCCCAATACCTTTTTTTTTTTTTTAAATGTGGATAGCTCCCTGGCTGGGAATCGAACCCAGGCTGCTGCGTTGACAGCACCAGCGCCGAAGCCTTAAGCCACTACACCATCAGGGAACTCCCCCCAATGCCATTTTTATATAACACCTCACTGTATATTCTTGCCTCTTGTGTCATAGGGTAAACATATAAGCTTGGGTTTATTTCTGGGCTCTCTATTCCTTTCCATTGATTTATATGCATCCATTTTTATGCTAGTATCATGCTGTTTTGATTTCTATATCCTTGTAGTATAGTTTGATAGCAGGTTGCATGATACCTCTGTCTTTGTTGTTCTTAATATTGCTTTGGCTATTTGAGGTCTTTTGTATGTAGTTCCATATAAATTTTAGGATTATTTTGTTCTAGTTGTGGGAAATGCCATTGGTATTTTGATGGAGATTGCACTGAATCTGTAGATTGCTTTGGGTAGCATGGACACGTTAGTGATTTTTTTTCTTAAATTTTAGTCGGAACATTTTTTATTACATTTTACCTACAATATTATAAAGGTTTCAGGTGTATAGCAGTGATGAGTCATTTATATAACTTAGTAGATCTCATTCCGAAACTTTTAGTTCTCCTCTAACACTATACATAGTTACTACAATGTTAACTGTATGCCCTATGCTGCATTTTATATCCCTGTGATTATGAATTTGTACTTCTTGATTTCTTCCCTCTTTTTTTCCCCACCCCTCCAGCTCTCTCCCATCACCCCAATAAATCTAATACCCATCTAACACCACACATAGTCACTGCATTCTTCTTGACTATGTTCCCATATTATACACTATATCTCCTTGATTATTGCCTGGTAACAATCAAACTAAATTTCTCCATCCCTTCCCCTTATTTTACCCACTCTCCCATCCCTCCTCTCATCTTAAAGAAGTCCTCTAACATTCTTTGTAGTACTGGTTTGGTGGTGGTGAATTCCTTTAGCATTTTCTTATCTGAGAAGCTCTTACCTGTCCTTCAATTTTGAATGCTAGCCTTGCTGGATACATTATTCTTGGTTGTAGATACTTAGTTTTCATCATATTGAATATTTTCTGCCAATCCCTTCTGGCCTGTAAAGTTTCTGGTGAGAAATCAGCTGAGAGTCGAATGGTGCCCCCTTATATGTTATTACATGCATTTCTCTTGCTGTTTTTAGAATTTTCTCTCTCTCTCTCTCTCTCTCTCTCTCTCTTTTTTAACTTTTGCCATTTTAATGATGATGTGTCTTGGTGTATTTCTGTTTGGGATCATCTTGTTTGGGACTCTGTGCTTCCTGGACTTGTATGTCTATTTCCTTTGCCAGGTTAGGAAAATTTTCAGTCATTATTTCTTCAAGTAATTTCATGATCCCTTGCTTTTTCTCTGTCCCTTCTGGTAGACTTATGATTCAAATATTCTTACGCTTAATATTCTCCTAGAGGAATCTCAGAGCATTTTTATTTTTTGGATTCTTTCTGTCTGTTCTGATTTAGTGTTTTCTGCTGGCTTTTCCTGCAAAACACTGCTTTGTGCTTCTATTTTATCTATTTTGGTGACCTTTATTTCATTCATTTCAGTTAATGTAGTCATTACCTCTCTCTAGTCCTTTATAATGCTCTGTAATCATTGCTTTGAGCTCTCTTTCTGATGGGTCATCTGTCCCCATCTCTTTTACTTTTTTGTCCGTTTGGATTTATTTCGAGTACTCTTTCTCTGGTTTCTCATTTTGGCAGCCTCTGGACCCTAGAGCTGCAGTTCGGTGTTCGAGGCTGATACTGAGCAGGCAAGGGTCTGTGGGGGAGGGGTGTTTTGGGCTCTGTTTTTTTCCTGTGACTCTGATTTAGTGGGTCATGCAGGGAGTTTGAGTGTCATTGTACCTTTCTGTTCTTGGTTTGCTCCACACGTGGATACTGCCCTGAGCTTTGGTATCAGTCTTGTATGCTGATTTTTCAGACCTGCTGGTTGTGGGGTGAGAAATGCGCATGCAGCCTCATTTCTCCTCCTTCCCAGCGGGAGCATTCGTGCTGAAGCTCCTCACCTCCCAGGTATTCCCCTTCCTCTGGGAACCAGAGTGAAGTCTGGCCACTGTGTCTTGTGGAACAGTCTGCACCTCCTGGGGCCAAAGCGAGGTCTGGTTCCAGTATCTCCTGCCCCCCACCCTCCACCCCACCTCTGTCCGTAGACCTGGTTGAGGTCTGGAATGCTCTCCTGCTGACTTCCTCCTCCCTCGCCCAGCGGGAGTTCTGAGCAGGACCCACAAAAGCAGCTGTGTCTCTGCACTTCCCCTTTTATTTTCCTTTGTTTAACCCTCTGCCTGTCTGCAGGTATCTTAGTGTGATGGGTGAGTTTCTTAGCTGTAATTGTGAGTTGTGTAGAGGATCCTTGGTTGAGTAATAGATGTTTTATTAATTGTAATCTCCAGAGGAGTTTTTCAGAGGTCCCTCTCATGCTGCCATTTTGTTGCACCAACATCCATTTTAGTGACATTAATTCTTCCTATATGTGAGCCATGGTATATAGCTTTCCATTTATTTGTATCTTATATAGTTTCTTTTTTCAATGTCATATAGTTTTCCAAATAAAAATACATGTTTTACCTCTTTGGTGAAATTTATTCCTGGATATTTTATTCTTTTTGATGCAGTTGTAAAAGAGATTGTTTGTTATTGATGTGTAAATATGCAACCAATTTGTGAATGTTAAATTTGTGTCCTGCTACTTTACTGAATTTATTAGTTCTAATACTTTTTTTTTTTTGATAGAACCTTTAGGGTTCTATCTCTATAGTATGTCATCTGCAAATAATGACAGTTTTATTTCTTCCTTCCCAATTTGGATATCTTTTATTTATTTTTATTATCCGATTGCTGTGGCTAGGACTTCCAATACTTTGCCAAATAAAAGTGATGAAAGTGGCATCCTTGTCTTGTTCCTGATCTTAAAGCTTTCAGCTTTTCACCATTAAATATGATGTCAGTTAGCTATGGGTTTGTTGTATGTGGCCTTTATTATGTTGATGTACCCGTGTCTTCCCTCTGTCTCTACTTTGCTGAAAGTTTTTATCATAAATCAATGCTAGATTTTGTCAAATGCTTTTCCTGCATCTATTGATATAATCATATGATTTTTATCCTTTATTTGTTTCTGTCATATATCACATTAATCGACTTGCAGTTACTGAACCAACCTTGCATCCCAGGAATATATCCTAATTGATTATAGTGTATGATTTTTTTACTGTATTGCTGAATTTGGTTTGCTAATATTTTGTTGAGGATTTTTTAATCTGTTCATCAGGGATACTGGCTTGTAACTTTTTTCTTTTGTTTTTTTTTTTTTTTTTGGTAGTGTCTTTGGTTTTGTTATCAGGGTAATGATAGCCTCATAAAAATGAATTTGAGAGCCTTCTTGCCACTTCAGTTATTTTTGGAATAATTTGATAAGGATAGGTATTCTTCGGGATCTGGTGAAATTCACCTATGAAGCCATCTGGTCCTGGACTTTTGTTTCTTGGGAGTTTTTCAATTACTGATTTGGTTTCATTAGTACTTGTCAGTCTGTTCAGATTTTCTGTTTCTTTCTGAATGAGTCTTGGAAGATTGTATGTGTCTAGGAAATTATTCATTTCTTCCAGGTTATCCAGTTTGTTGGCATATAATTGTTTATAGTGTTTTCTTATAACCCTTTGTATTTCTGTTGTATTGATTGTCACTTCTCTACTACTTCTGATTTTATATTTTTGGGCCCTCTAAAGATTGTCAATTTGTTGTGAATTTCTTTGTTCTTTTCAAAGAACCAGCTCTTGGTTTCATTGATCTTTTCTAATGTTTCTTTAAAGTCTGTTTCATTAATTTCTACTCTGACCTTTATCATTTCCTTTCTTCTACTTTGGGCTTTGTTTTTTTCCAGTTTTTTTTGGGTGTGAGATTAGGTTGTTTGAAAATTTTGTTTTTTAAGGTAGGTCTGTATTGCTATGAATTTCCCTCTTAGAACTGCTTTGGGGAGTTCCCTAGTGGTGTAGTGGCTTAAAGTTCTGGCGCTGGTGCTGTCAACGCTGTGGCCTGGGTTCGATTCCCAGCTAGGGAACTACCCACATACCAAAAAGAAAAAACAAAAAAAAACTGCTTTGACTGTGTCCCATAGATTTTGACGGGGCTTGTCGTGTTTTCATTTTTATTTGTCTTATGGCATATTTGATTTATTTCTTGATCTTATTGTTAACCCAGTCATTGTTTATAGCATGTTATTTAGCCTTCATATGTTTGTGTGTTTTTCAGTTTTCTTCTTGAGTTGATTTCTAGTTTCATACCATTGTGATCAAAGATGTTTGATATTTTAATCTTATTAAATTTATTGATACTTGTTTTGAGGCCTAATATGTGGTCTATCATGGAAAATGTTCATGTGCAATTAAAAAGAATGTATATTCTGCTGCTTTTGGGTGGAATGCTGTAAAACTGTCAGTTAAATTCATCTTTGTGTGTCATTTAAAGCCACTTTCTTTCCTTGTTGATTTTCTATCTGGATAATCTATCCATTGATGTGAGTGGGGTGTTAAAGTCCCCTACTATTACTGTATTACTATCAGTCTCTCCCCTTAGGTTGGTCAATATTTGCTTTGTGGGATTGATCCCTTATCATTATGAAATGCCCTTCTTTGTCTCTTGTTACAGTCTTTGTTTTAAAGTCTGTTTTGTCTGATTTAAATATTGCTACTTCAGCTTTTATGTTCGTTTGTTGCAATCTGCATAAATATCATTTTCTTTTTTTATTTTTTTTTATTTTATTTTATTTATTTTTTTTAATTCATTTTTATTGTTAGACTTATTGGGGTGACATCTGTTAGCAAGGATTACATAGGTTTCAGGCATACAATTATAAATATCATTTTCCATCCTTACTTTCAGTCCGTGCATCTTTCAATCTGAAGTGAGTCTATTGTAGGTGGTGTATGTATGGGTCTTGTTTTTTAATCTGTTCAGCCACCCTGTGTCTTGATCTGAGCATTTATTCCATTTATACTTAAAGCAATCATGGATAGAATGTAGTTACTGGTATTTTATTGATTGTTTTCTGATTGTTTTTGTAGTTCTCTGTTTTTTATTCTTTTGCTCTTTTTTCTTGTATGTTAATGACTTCCTGTAGTGTTATATTTGGATTATTTTCTTTTTATTTCTTGTATATCTTTTATAGATTTTTGGTTGTGGTTGTCATGTGCATTATATTACCAAGCTATGTTTATTTTCAGTTGGTAGTTGCTTAAATTGAAACACATTCTAAAATCACTATACTTTTTATTCACCTGTCCCCGCTTATGTTTTTGTCGTTATTTTTATACCTCTTTTGTGTGTGCGTTTGTGTATCTCCTTAATTTATTGTAATTACACACAATCATCTTAATTTTGTCTTTTAATCTTTATATTGGCTTTACGGTTTTATGAAGTATTTGTCTTGGTCAGTGAAAATTTTTTCTTTCCTATATTTTTGTATTTATATTTTTGATCTTAAAGAAGTTCCTTTAACATTTCTTGTGATACTGGTTTAGAGACAGTGAATTCCTTTAGCTTTTTCTTGTTTGGGAAACTATCTTTCCTTCGATTCTAAATGAGAGCCTTGCTGGGTAATCTTGGATATAGGTCTTACCCTTTCATCACTTTGAATATTTCATGCCAGTCCCTTCTAACCAGTAAAATTTCTGTTAGAAAACAGCAGACAGTCTTATGGAAACTCGCTTGTATGTAACTAACTGTTTTTCTTGATGCTCTGAAGATTCTCTTTGTCTTTAACCTTTGGTGTTTTAATTATGATGTGTCTTGGTGTGAGCTTTTTTGGATTCATCTTGTTTGCAACTCTCTTTTGTTTCCTAGATTTGGATGACTATTTCTTTCGCCAGGTTAGGGAAGTTTTCAGTCATTATTTCTTCAAATAGGTTTTCAATTTCTTGCTCTTTCTTCTCCTAGTATCCTTGTGATGCAGATGGTAGGGTCCAGAGAGGTTACAAATATGAAAAACCCGAGCATTAAAGAGATAGGGACAGGTGACCCAACAGAAACAGAACTCAAAGCAATGATTATAAAAATGCTTAAGGAATTGAATGATAAAATCAACAGAGAGATAGCAAGCACTAAAGAAGACTTCCAAAACATTATGAAGGACTGGAGAGAGATAATGACTACATTAACTGAAATGAATGGAATAAAAGTTACCAAACTAGACAAAATAGAAGCACAAAACAGTGATTTGCAGGAAAAGCCAGCAGAAAACACCTAGAACAGATAGATATGAGAATCCAGAAAAGTGAGAATGGTTTGAGATTCCTCTGGGACAATTTTAAGTGGAAGAATATCAGAGTCATAGGTGTGCCAGAAAGGACAGAGAAAAAGCAATGGATCAAGAAATTATTTGAAGAAATAATGACTGAAAATTTTCCTAACTTGGCAAAGGAAATAGACATACAAGTCCAGAATGCACCAAGAATCCCAAACAAGATGATCCCAAACAACAACACACCAAGACACATCATAAGTAAAATGGCAAAAGTTAAAGAAAAGAGAAAACTCTAAACACAGCAAGAGAAATGCAAGTAGTAACTTACAAAGGGACACTCATTTGATTCTCAGCTGATTTCTCACCAGAAACTTGACAGGCTACAAGGGACTGGCAGAAAATATTCAACGTGATGAAAATCAAGGATCCACAACCAAGAAGAATGGATCCAGCAAAGCTAGCATTCAAAGTTGAAGGACAGATAAAGAGCTTCTCAGATAAGGGAAAGTTAAAGAAATACATCACCACCAAACCAGTAAGTACTACAAAGAATGTTAAAGGGACTTCTTTAAGATGGGAGGAGGGATGGGAGAGTGGGTAAAATAAGGAAAAGGGATGGAGAAATTTAATTTGATTGTTAACAGAAAATCAAAAGCAACAAAGAAACAAAATACATGAACATAGTCAATAATTTAGTAGTTACATGAGGTTAAGGAAGGAGAGGGGTTAGGGAAAAGCGACAGGGACACAAATACATAGTGATGGAAAGAGAACTGACTCTGGGTGATGAACACAATGTAACACATACAAGATGCAATGTAGAATAAGTATTCAGTAGCCATGGTTTAAGGTAGTCAGCCCTGCCAGTACGTCTTTGGGCCTTAGGACCATGCAGGCAATAGGAGGCCATGGATACGAGAGTGGACCCCCAAGAAACCAGAATTATCTTTCTTTGATGTGAGAGGGATTGTGCATTCAAAATTTGTTCCTCTGGGTCAAATGTTAATCAACCTTTTTATCTAGGAGTTGTAAGAAGGTTGCATCATGATTTGCAGAAGAAATGTCCTAAGTTGTGGCAAACAGATGACTGGTTCTTCCACCATGACAATGCACCTGCCCAAGCCTCAAAAAACAGCATGACCCCCATGCCCACCCTTCCTGTTCCCCCGATTTCACCCCACGTGACTTTCTATTTTTCTGGATGAAAAAATCTTCAAAGGGAAATGCTTTGCTGATGTGGAAGATGTGAAACAAAAAACAGCAGAATCACTAAAAGGCATCAAAATCGATGTGTTCAAAAACTGTTTTGAACAGTGGAAAAAGCATCGCAATAGGTGTATTGCATCAAACAGAGAGTACTTTGATGGTGACTGAAGTTTAAATGTGCAAGAATAAAAACACAATTTTTTATGTATAAATTCTGTTATTTTTGGGATCCCCTCCTTATACACATGTGTTTGCTCATATTGGCTGTGCCTAAAGGCCAATTTAGTTGCTCAGTTCTTTGGGTATCTCAGAATACTTACTTTGTTGTTCATTTATTTTGTTTTCTTCATATGACCTTTGTATTTAATCCCCTTTTTGTGGGCAGAAGGAGAACAAGAGATAATAGTTTTCATAATTTTGGGGGTTATAAGTGGTTACATATTATTCATTTTATGCACCTTTATCAGGAGTTGCAGGCTGGAGGCTGGCTGACAGACTTTTGCAATTTTGCAATTTGAGTTTCTTTATGTGGGAAACATGCTACTACTCTTATTTGTCCTCTCTCCTCATTTATCTGCTTGGCTTCTGAGTACATTTGATTTTTTTTTACCCCTGTGTTGACATAATATGGGCTATTTTGATGGGACTGAGAAAAAAGACAGCTGCAGTCAGGGCATTTTCTGAGCATGCCTGGCAATCTTGAGTGGACAGATGGAGTCAGAAATGAATTATTAAAATATGACAAGCAGGCTTTGGCACTCTCAATGCCGTGACCTGGGTTCGACTCCCAGCTAGGGAGCCGCCAAAAAAAAAATAATAATAATAATGACAGGCCATAATAAAGCAGGTTAAATATGTAGTAGAATATATAGTAGAACATATATTCAAGAAAGATCTTGGGGTTCCCTGGTGGTGTAGTGGCTAGGCTTCGGCGTTCTCAATGCCGTGGCTTGGGTTTGATTCCCAGCCAGGGAACCACCACCAAAAAAAAAAGAAAGATCTTGAATGTATTGATTCCATGAAGTAAATGTTTATTGTGCAGGCTCTTAGGAGGCTATGGTCACTTTCTCCTTAATTATATTCCACAGGTCTTAACCGGAGAGAGCTTCTACTTTCTCCTTGGGCATTTGGTCTGAGTGGGTATTAAAGAACAATGGTCGTCCTCTACCAGCCCATGTTCACTGACCAAGCAGGTGTCCCAAGTTTGGTTATTTTAGATGTTTTGTCATGTTATCTGTTTTTTTAGTTTACTTTTCTTTATTGTTTAATTAAATTTGCCTCTTTTCCCCATCAGTATTACCATGTGGTTTTCCTCTGTATTTGAGATATAAAATGTAGACTCTACATGTGTTTATGTTCTTCTTTGATTTTCTTATAGAGAGGAGATTCATAAATATCAGAGGGATATCAAAGGATTATTCCCAAGGAGCATATGATGTCTGAAATTTGCTCTGAACCTTTCCTAATTCAGTAATCTCTTATTTGTAATTATGAAATACATTGGTGGCAGTGTTTTCTTCTAATCTTACAGGGTAGATAAGGAATGAGAAGGAATGTTGTGTATTTTTGTGCTATCATCACCTTGTAATTTCACAGAGGTATTTAGGAAGGGCACTGTTGTAAATCAGTATTTGTACTCACATGACTGTAGCTGAGTTGAAATCCAAATGTGTCTCTCTTATGGAAAAATCTAACAAATGTTTGCTGTTTGACAAGTTGGAATAGAGAGTATACTGACGAGAAAATAGCCAGAAACTACTGAAAGGTAAATACTTAACATTTAAAGATAGACATTTTAAACTGTACTAAATATTATGAAAATTATTTTGTACTAAAGGAAAATGAGAGCTGTCCTGTTTAGTTAAATAGAATTGTCTTATTAATCTTATATATATATATAAAAAGATGGATAGTAAAAGAGGCATACGTATGAATTTAAAACTAGATAATGTTTCATAGAAGAAAAACAGTTTTTCAAATTGTGCTTTTAGTATTAGTTCAGTGTTCACATTTTATTCTTAAATTTGTGGCAAATTAATGGAATTAAAATACTCTTTTCTTTTAGTGTGCTAAAATCTCCTTTGCTTCTAAGATTAAAAGAAAAGGCCATCATATTTTATTCAGAGCCTTAACATATTTAACCCTTCAAATTTGTTCGTATATTTTTTTAAGTTAGGAAATTTTTTTCTAAGAAATTTTTTACCTTGAAATATATATTCTTTGTAGAAAATGTTCTAAATAAAAAAAGTAGCCAGAAAATTATCTATAATGCCTCTAACCTGAGTCTACTAAATTTATTTTTTGTTATTTGCCAATAGCAGTATAACATTTTATAGCTAGTATAGAGAGATTAAAAATAAATAGTACAATTTATAGTAAAACATTAATAGTGGTGAGATTTCAGGTGGTTTTTGATTTTTAACTTTTTGCTCATCCATCTTTTTTTTTTTTTTTTTTTTTTTTTTTTTTTAGCATGATAGTGGAGCTTAAAATAGTAATCCCTAGCACCTTGCACAGTGTCTGGCATCTGGCATATAAAGCTCTTGCTGTGTTTTAAGTTATTAGTCTTTTTTCAAGATTATTTTTAAAAAAAGATTATTTAATGATTTTTCAGAAGAAAAGTGTTGGATTGTTTAGTACATTTAATAGGCTATGACTGGAAGTTTAATGGAATAATTTGAAGTAGCTATAGTGACATTGTATACCCAGCATTGTCTTAATGCACTTTACATAATTTAATTACTTCACATAATTTAGTAGCTGGTATATACTGTCTATTAATAGAAGATGACTATGACAGGCATCTCAGAATGGATCTTCTTAGCTCAAACAATTGTACTATTGAGAAATACTCACTCTAATCCGATAATGAGGCTAGGATTTAAATTGAGATCTCATAAGAGTTAGATTTTTGAGACCTAAATAGTGTGTCACAAAGTATTTTTGATATAACAGTACATGCTAACAGTAGCAATAAAACTTTGGTTTTAAGGTATGCATATGCCATAGGCAAATTGTTTATTGGGCTCTCTCCAGTTTATACATTTTGAAAGGATTCTTCTGCCATCATTGACTACTTCTTCACATGATGTGTTGGCATCTCGTTTTCCAACCACAGTTTTCAGTCTTTCACTCTCTCTGGTAACATAACTAACCATTGCCACACCAGGACTTCTAATCCACTGGCCCATTCTGTTCCATTTTTCCATATCTTCACCTTTCTCCTTGCCTGGCTTAGATCTGTGGTCTGTCATTCTAATCAGTGCATTGCATGCACCTCTCCCCATTCTTCTGTATCCCTCTGGCAGAATCCTGACTCTCAGCTTACAGGGCACCTGTCCCTGAGCAGCTAACAGACCATGACAAAAGAAAACCATAAAACCATACTGCCTTTATTTCACTGAAAATTCATTTACATAGCTGGTTAGCATTTTACTCATTTACCTTTTGAAAAATATATTACAGTGCTATCTGACTGCTGAAGTTTCAGTTTAATTAACTATTCAAGTTTATGATTGAAAGAATTTGTTCACTAGTTGTTTTGTATTAACTAACATTAAATGTTTGCTTCGACCCTCCTTGCTTTCAGTTTTGCATATTGAAGCCACAAATAATTGCCTGTAGGAGTAATAAGCAGTATGAAGCAAAAAGACTATATTATATAGATACTGGATTCGTTATTTGTCATCATAGATTAGATTAATTTTTTTTTTTTAGCTATTGATTTTTGTTTGGATATTGTAATTTCCTAGGTAGTTATGACCTGTTATTTTATTAAATGGCAGGCATCTGATTGTTTTCTTCATATTTAGATGTTAACTTCTTGACCTGTCTGAAAACAGTGTCTTTGTTGCTTCTAAAGACTATTGTGGTTAATTATATAAAAGAAATGACCTGATTTTATAAGTTTCTTTTGTTTTTATAGGCTCCTTAATTTATCTATAATGATTCACTATATAAAAAATATTCTCTAAAGAATTTCATAATATGGTTTGAGGAAAATAATAGTTACCTGATAGGGTTGTTGAGAGTTAATAATTTAATACATTTTACAGTTCAGGAAACAAGGACTCTTACTATTGAACTATTGTGGAGAGGATAAACCAGGGGTGTTCTATGAGTGAGGTTGAGAGGAGAAAACTTTCATTTTGCCCTTAGGTTCTGATAGCCAAGAGGGAACCTAAGATCATGCAGTGGACAGAACAGAAAGTAATCTCCTTTTATAAAAATTAAGATTTTTATTTGTGGAATTGGATGGTGAGAGTCTGTTGTTTTCTTGTACCATTTCTAATAATAAATTCGGCTGTTGTTCTACGTAGTTTTCCTACTACTGTTGAAATAAGGTAGTATGATCTCCATGCATAACATTAAGGTATGGCTTGGCTCAAATAGGATAGTAATACATTTGTTTAGAAATTCCTGGCATTTTGCAAGCATATTGATAATTATATTACAGTGATTTTTTTTCCATTAATTTTAATGAATATTTAGTAAATGTTTGCTATGTGCCAGGTCTTCTTATAAGCTCGGGGGATGCTGCAGGAAATAGAACAGACAAAAGCTCTTGCTTGAATGAAGCTTACATTCTAGTAGGGGGGAGATGGTCGATGGATAATAAACATAATGAATAAGGAATTATGTAGTATGTAAGAAGGTGGTAAGTTGCATGGAGTAGGGAACATCAGAAGTACCAGTGTTTGATGGTTGAATTGCAGTTTTAAATAAGGAAGTCTAGATATAACCTCATTGAGTAGGTAATATCTGAGCGAAGATTCAACAGAGATGCAGTTAGCTGGGATGAAAGGATTCCAGGCAGACAAAAGAACTGATGCATACATAATTCCTAAGTGGGTATATGAGTGACACATTTGGTGACTTAGACATAGTAATGTCACATCATTATCTTTTTGTTCCTGTTTTCAGAGAAAATGATTTTATCATTTTACCATTGAGTATATAATTTTTGTTGTAAGATTTTTAGAGATGTTCTTTATCAGGTTAAGGATTTCCCAATTCCTAGTTTACTAAGAATTGAGTGTTACATTTTAATAAACTCTTTAGCTCTACTACTAATCAAAGTATATATTTTTCCTTTAATTTTTTAAGGTAGTGAATAATGGTAATAGATTTTCAAATATTGAACCAGCCTTGTATTCCTAAAGTAAATACAACTTTTTCATGATGTATTCATTTTTAAAATGTTGGTTTCAATTTTAATGTTTTCTTTAAGATTTTTGTAATCTCTTTGAGCTTGTCTTTAATATTTCTTCCTTATACTGTCCTTGTTTTGATGTCAGGGTGATAATAGTCTCAAAAAGTGTGAGAAGGAGTGTTTCCTCTTTTTCTGATTTTTGGAGAAGTCATATAAGACAAGAATCATCTTTCTCAAATGTTTGATGAAACTGAATTGTAAATATCTAGAAATGTTTTTGCAATGGTCTGAACTTCAAAAGGATTATAAGGTCATTCAGGTTTCCTAATTTTTCAGTCAGTATTGTGCATTTATATTTTTCTAGGATTTTATCCGTCTCACCTAAGTTTATGCACAATACTTTTATTTTCAAACTATATATTTATGCCCTCTTTTTCTTTTTCCTTTTTTTTTTTTTTTTTTTTTTTTTTTTTTTTTTTTTTTTTTTTTTTTTTTTTTTTTTTTTTTTTTTTTTTTTTTTTTTTTTTTTTTTTTTTTTTTTTTTTTTTTTTTTTTTTTTTTTTTTTTTTGGTATGTGGGTAGTTCCCTGGCTGGGAATCGAACCCAGGCTGCAGCATTGACAGCACCAGCGCCAAAACCTTAAGCCACTACACCACCAGGGAATTCCCCCTCTTTTTCATTTTAAGTATTGTTTATTTCTGCTTTCTCTCTTTTTCTTAATTAGTCTTGACAGTGCTTTGTTATTTTATTGATTTTTTTAAGAACCAAATTTATGCTTTTGTTATCTTGTTTCATCTTTTTTTAAATTCTGGTAAGTTGTTATTGTTTCCTACTTTTGTTGGGTTTATTCGGTTATTTTTCTTACTTTATAGTTTGTGGTTTGTATTTTCTAATATTAGCATCCCATGCTATAAATTTGGTGTGGCAGTTTTTGAAAAGTAGTATTTTCACTATTTAGTTCTAAATAATTTTTAATTTCCATATAGACAGTTCTCATTTTTCTAGTTTTCTTTTTGTTATTAATTGGTTTTTAACTTAGTTGTTTTATAATCAGAGCATGTGGTCTATATGATGCAAACTCTCTGACCCCACTTAGGCACATTTCTTTTGGAGGCCCTTTGCTTTTTGCTCTGCCCTCTCTTCCCCAGACATTTGCAAGCACTCACTACTTTATTTTGTTCTGGCCTTGATTCAAGTAAAATCTTTTCAGTGAGGCCTTTCCTAGCAACCTTAAAATTTCACATACCCTTTTACTTCATACTGTTCTTCCCTGCTTTATTTTTTCTCCTTAGCACTTCGCTTTCTGATATTATCCAACATGTTCCAAACTGGATTAAGGAAAGAAGTAGAGCCATTAATGGATGTGTACCTGGGGATAGAGACAAAAGAAATATAAGGTGTAAGAGAAGATAAAGGTTGAGTATCTGGGTTTTGCCTGCAGTGAGATGGCAGAGTAGTGGCGGTAGGTAAGAATGATATAGATGGGGAATCGGGGTTGTGGTCAGCATGTGGTTATAATTAGGATTAAAGAGCTTATTAGGTGAGTTCTGAATGATAAATCAAGGGTAGGAGCAGGGTTACTTAAACAATATGGGTGAAAGTTATAGGAGGAACATGAATCAAATTTTGGAGCTAGGATTTTAAAGGGTTCTGGATATCGCCCAACATGCTGGTGGGATTGAGATAAATAAAAAGATGTAAATTGAATATAGAGCTGCTTGATGGAAAAGCCCTTGATTAGGTTCTTGGGTTTCTTGGGATTGACTGGCTTCCTTCTTGGTCCCTTTTGGATGGTTTCCTTCTGTGTTTAGGGTTAAGGAGGTCAAGGTGGAAGTAGGAAGAACTGGAATGGTTTGAGGAAAGCAGTCTAAATAGAAATCTCATTAGACTCATATAGTTGAAGAAAAGATCGGCTCTTTAGATGCAGTTTCTTACTGGCATCAGAGCAGCCTGGGTGGATAGTCTTGAACTTAAGGATTTCATAGCCTTTTCAGGAAATAGTGCTTTTGTTTTTTTGCTGTTTGTTTGCTTGGTTTTTTTGTTTGTTGGTTTTGGTTTTGGTTTTTTGCCTACTCCCAAGCAAATATTTTAGGAAGTTACAATGTCTTAGTTGAAATCTAATGTTTAACCTAAACGTTTCTACTTTGTATTCTTTACATGTTGGTTGCAAAGTTTGCAATCTTTTGTCTTATTTTGCCTGGATGGCTCTATTCACCTTGCTTAGAGAACATTTTCTTCTCACTTCTAAATAAAGTGGTTGTTTTTATGTGCATGTTTTTAATTTAAAAGTGCTCTAACAGCTGACATGATAGCACATTCATTGATGCCTGACTTTGCTTTTGTGCCGTAGTAATTTCTAGCTGCCCCTTTGGTATTACTGTAGTAGGAGTTTTTGTTTGTGTAGGTGTTGTTTTCTTTGTTTTTTAAGCTTTAGAATTAACATGTAGTAAAATAACTAATAGTACTTGGTTGGCAAATAGCCAAGAAATTGAGCTGTTTACCTACCGTCTTCTACATATATAAAACGGCTCAATTTTTGAAGTGGGGCTTACCAATGCAGATTTGCTTTGTCCTAATGTTAGGGGGCTGATATTACTATCTTTTAAAGCATTTCATACTGTGGAAATAAGATGTGATGTATAAGTAGTATTGCTTTGTAGATTACTTTTATGTGTACGTTACTTATATAGGGTTTCTCTGTCCTAATGTTCAGTGAGACTACTATTTTGTATGTACATTGGGCTCTTTACAAAGAATTCCTCAGGAAGTTGTATGAGGCCTCCATGAAGACCAGGTATTATAAAAAAAATTTAGGAAAAAATTGCTGTTCAATGCCATATTGTTTATAGAACATCATAAAGAGAGGGAAAATACAATTATTTGAACTCTCAATTATATATTTGAAATGTAATTGTTTAATCTAGAGTCGGCATTAGGGCAGGTTTAATCTCAGATTAAGAAGTAGACCTGTTTTTTAAGTTGCTTGTTTTAATAACATATTTTAAGATCCTTGGGTTAAAAGAGTTATAATTTTAAGTTGGAAAGGACCATAGGTGTATTGGCATGCCACATGTAGTACTTGTATTTTCGTCCTTACAAATTAGAACCTGAAAAAATTTACCAGGCTGAAAACAACCCAGAACAAAGGTGAAGCAGCAAAGTATCCATTAACATGCACAAATGAATTAAGTCAGCTATTTTCTGCCATTGGTTTTCTGAGCACTAACACATTGGCTTGTGGTTTTAATTATTGAATTCTTTCATTTGTAATTCAGTGCTACCCATGTATCTTCTGTTTTAATCTTTGTTAACAGTATTCATGGGGTTCCTAAGTAATTAAGTACAACTTGGTGGTTTGGGAAATAGTGAATATGAACTTGGTGGATGATTTACAGGAGTCCTGAAGTATCTAACATATCTATTTATTCTTCTTTTAGGAAATTGAAAATGGCCTTTCAACTATGCTAGGTCTATAATGGGAAGTATCACAGTTCGATATTTTTGTTATGGATGCCTTTTTACATCTGCTACCTGGACGGTTTTGCTTTTTTTTTATTTCAACTTCAGTGAAGTGAATCAGCCATTTAAGAATGTGCCCATCAAGGGGTCTAGGCCCCATGGACCATTCCCAAAAAAATTCTATCCCCGTTTCACTCGAGGTCCAAGTCGAGTATTAGAATTACAGTTCAAAGCAAATAAAATTGATGATGTGATAGATAATCATATTGAAGATCCAGAAAAAGGCAAGTTGAAATTCTCTTCTGAATTGGGTAAGTGTATTTAATTTTGCTAGCAGTGTGTCATAATATTTAATAATTGGAAATTTAGTTATTCTTTAAATCATAAGTTGCTTATGAGATTAGAATTGTTTCATTTTTCTCCCACTGATTTATTTCGTCTATGAATTAGATCTGAAGTCCTTATAATTTTTGCACTCAATGGAGAGTTATATTCTAATATGTCCAATTCTGACTTCAGTATTTTATGAGGACTTAGGAGGAACAAGTAAAGTCTAGAATAGAACAACAATGAAAAATTAAGTGGCTGGAAAGACAGTGGAATCTGTGGGGGAAGATATTAATTGCTATCTTTATTTAATAAGGGAAAGAAATGGTTGAAAGATGACTAATGTATTTTGAAAGCCACAGAATTAACGTAAACCACTGGGTTTAGAAATAAATTGAGATTTGTCATATATCTAACATGTTTATTTATAAGAATTATTAAAGTGCTGGAATATAATTATTAAATGTAGGAGTTTATAAATTCTGAATATAAATGAAAACTTTTTCTTCAAAAATTATATTCTGTTCAATTAAGTTGCAAAATCTAGTGTATATGTCTTTGAGTATTATAATTCTACAGTACTGGTTTTAGCAAACTTTAATGAGCCATTTTGGTATTGATGTAAGAAGTGACCAAACCTGTAGAGAATTTTTATGAGTTTATGTGAGTCAAACTG
The DNA here is from genome assembly GCA_004026885.1 of Lyroderma lyra. Taxonomy (NCBI): domain Eukaryota; kingdom Metazoa; phylum Chordata; class Mammalia; order Chiroptera; family Megadermatidae; genus Lyroderma; species Lyroderma lyra. The sequence goes on from PVJL010004094.1 coordinate 86,476, forward strand.
ACAACAATTGCTGGGAAGCAAAATCTCAATGAATTTAGGAAATGGTCAGGAGAATGGCAGTTTTGCAGCTTATTTCACAGATTAGAATCAAAGGAGGAGAGTAAGGAGAGTGACATGAAATCCGTTGGTGATAGATTAAGCAGGCGGGAGAAAGCGAGGCAGGGAAATCTCTGGGGTTGGATAAAAAGTAAAAGGGAGAGAGACACATACTTCTTTTTCATCCTGAGTATAGCTTAGTTAATAATTGACATTAACACATAGATTTTACTCAGGGAACAAGATAACAATGAGGGGGTGAGGGGTTCTGTGGTCTTGTGTTGTGGTGCAGTGGGTGTGCCCTCAGGGATCTGGAAAAGGAGAGTACTCTGGCATTCCAAGGTGTGTTAGGGAGTTTTCTGTTCAGACCGTCCTGTGTGGTTCCTTTTGGTCTCTGAGTGGATAGGGCCTGCCTACAAGCTTGAGCTTGTCAGGTTGAGTGTGTGGCCCCCTTCTTTTCATCCACATTGCCTTTCTTTAAAAATTAAAAAGAACTTTGTTCTCTTGGAAACCTTAAATAATAATTTGGGAGTAAAATCATATATAACGGTGCCAAAAAAATGTATATACATTTTAAGAGATGTTCTCTAGTTATTAAATACTGATGGTAACCACTTTGAGCACCTCTTGGATTGTGGAAGTCAAATGTGACTTGTTTTCATCTTTTATTATCGCTGTATATTGAGTATTACAATTTTAATACAGTTTTTTTTTCCTTTCTTAAAACATGTATACATTTTTTTGGCACCCTTTGTAGTAAGAGAGTTTGAGAGATTGAAAGAGCCACTGAATATAAAGGAAATGTTAAAACATTTTTTCATTTGATCATAGTTTCAGAGAAATAACATCAGTTTCTGGGACTGATGATTTTCTAATAAATGAAGTCAAAAGTACTTAATTATATGACGAAACAAGCTAATACTTCAGTTTTCATAAAGTATACTTTCTAATCTTTTTCAAATAGCCATTTAAACCTTTTAAGAACATTAATAGGAAATTTTCTAGTTTTATTTTTTTTATTCATAGTTATTTTGGTAAAACTTTTATAAAGATATAACATTGGATTTACCATTTTGAATGGACATTGCATTTGCCTTTCAAAGTAGTGAGAGTGTTACCAGAAAATGGGCCCTTCTCAGTGAGATGTCCAGGTCCTTGGTGTCCTGAACAAATAAATTGAGTAAGACAGGGAAATAAAGTGGTGAAAGAGATAGTTTATTAGAAGAGTATACTCCTAAGAGGTAGAAGAGGGCTCAAGCAGACAAATGGTTCAAGCCCTGATAATGAGGCTTTTGTAGTTTTCTCGTTAGTTGTAAGAGGTTTTGCCTATCTGGGTGTGGGACCTGTTTGATTGGCATTTATGATTGACAGGGGGTCCATTACACCACCTTTTCTAACTCCGCATGTTCTTTCCCAGAATTCAGTCTATTATAATGATATTAATGAACTTCTGGGCCTATGTATGATATTATTACGATGGTATAATGAGGCTTAGGTGAAATGAAGGTGGTTGTATAATAACTTACTGCACAGGCATTAGGAACTGGCTCTAACTGGTAGGCTTTTTTGTACCAGGTAACTTCCTTGTATTAGTTAACTTTCTGCCTAGAACTTTCCTGTGGTTGCCTAGCCTGGGGTGGGGATTACTAATGAAAGGGTGATATCTGGGTGGTGACTATTCCAGCAGAACGAGTCCCAGGGAGGGGTCCCGAGATCCCCCCATTCTATTCTGTCTCCCTTCCTCACTTTTCTCTTGAGAGATGTGATTCCCCATAAATCTCTATGGGAATTTGAGGGACTAGAGGTCTCATTTTCTGTATCTGCTTCCTGCTGAAGGTGGTCATTGTCCCTACCTATTGGGGATCCACAGAGCTCACACCCTATCTGATCTAAAAGGGGAAGGGGTCTCGAGATCCGCCTGGGAGTCCATGTTGACTTCTTTGGTCCAGATGGGCTAGAAGCCTTGCTGGGGTATCACTTGTATCCCAATGGCCCCTAGATGAGGACAAATTAATTCAGTTAATAGTTTTAAAAGCATTGGCCCCAGAAGCAGGCCCCAAAGCCCCTGTCACTGGATGGTTACATGATGGAAAATTGGTTGAACCTTTGGCCTGTTGACTGCTGGCCTAGCTGGTTATTCAGGTGTTATCACCTATCCAGGGTCTGGAAAGGCCTGGAAGGGATGCTGACCTGCAGTGATTGTAATCAGCAAGTTGGGGACATGAATTACAAGTTTTGGGGTAATTATCTATGGCAGGAGGTAGGGGCGTTTTTAGATTCAGGCTGGGGAGAGTCTGTTGCTCCAGATAAGGAGCCAGGGAGAGTTGATCAAGAAGATGATTTAGACTATGGGCTAGGAAAAAGGTGAAACTGAGAGTTGAAGAAGTGGGGAAAAGGAGACTAGTAATTACTATAGTGGCAGAGGAGGGGGATTCCTTCATTTGGCCTATATCAAGAGAATTGTAGCTATATATGACAAATCCAAATTGTCTAACTGAACAGCTAAATTCTTTATAAAAGATAATGAAAGGATACACAAACACAAAAATGGTTATAGCTGATAAATGAATGTGGCAAAGTTACAGGGTATAAGATCAACACACAAAAACCACTAGTGATGAACAATTTCATTTACAATGCCATCCAAAAGAATAAAATATTTAGGAATAAATTAAACCAAGGAAATGCAAGATTTATACACTGAAAACTAAAACACTATTGAAAAAAATAAAAGTAGACCTAAATAAATGGAAAAACATTCTTGGTTTATGAAACACTAAATACTAAATACAGTTAAGATGTCAATACTAGCCAAAGCAGTCCTCAGATTGAATGCAAACTTTATCAAAGTCTCCAAATTCAAGAGAAGTGTAAGAAAGATTACTGTATTTTGCTGTGTATAATGCATACTTTTTTGCCCAAATTTTTGTTAGGGAAAAATAAGAATGCATGTTATACATGGGTAGTACTAATTCCATATCTATATAAATGTTTTTAATTCTTTTAGTTATGCTTATGAGTTAAAAGTGTAACTCTAAAAATCAATAATAATATCCGTATGCAAGTAATACCCTCGAATACAATAATCATTTCTTTGTTGTTGTTAAATGTATTCTTGTGTTTTGGAATTATTTGTTGCATAAAATTTCTTCTTACATAATATTTCTATGTTAAAAATAAATGCTAAAATTCCTTTATAATACAAAAAACAAGTACCTAAATATAAACAAATAAAAATTTGAATTAAAAAATTAAAGCAAAAGATTTTTTTCCTGAAAATTTGGGCCAAAAAGTGGGCGCACATTATACATGGCAAAATAGGGTATGTGCGGGTGGGAGGAAGCAACTTGGGGATGGAATTATAGAATAGTTAATAAGTTTATGTACTCTTTGGGGGATCTAAAAGGGGCATTTCAAAGTGTATTAACCTGAATGTACAGAGACAATAGACAGGGCTTGCTTAAGGCAAAAATAAGCCTTTTAGTAAAGAAGTTATATGCCTGGTATGTGACTAGCCACCATGATCTGCCCAGTTAGGAATTGATGACTTGATCACAGTGTAAGATTACCTTCCATAGAACTGCTCTTTTGTCCACAAATTTGAAGAGACTCTGAATAGTCCAAACAATCTCAAAAACAAAGTTGGAGGACTCACACTTCCTGATTTCAAAACTTCTTGCAATAAGGACAGATAGTATCAGTGGATAGACTGGGAGTCCAAAAATAAACCCTATAACATCTATGGTCAGTTGATCTTCAAAAAGTGTGCCAACACCCTTTAATGGGGAAAGAATAGTCTTTTCCACAAAAGGTGCTGAGACAACTAGATACCCACATGTAAAAGAATGAAGTACAGATAACCCCTCCCCCATAACACATCTCTTAGGTCCTTTAAAATGCCGTGTTATGCAAATCCATGTTATACAAAACAAAGAACTAGTATAAAAAAGGGGGTTAGTTTCCAAAAATTAAAAAAAAAATACTATTACATTTTTATAAGTAAGAGAAATATCTTTATGAAAGCAATTTTCACCTATGTATAATTACTAAAAAAACACAAAGTTTTAAAATGTATGTACTTAATACTCCATGATCAAAATCAATTTAAAATTCTAATAAATTTTAAAATTCTGCAGTCAAATCTGATACAACATCCACACTCAAATGAAAACTTTCAAATGAGATATCTTTTGCTCCTAAAAGCCCTTATTACGCTCCATGTTGTTTGGAGATTTCTCTAATTCTCAAACAGTGTTAGAATGAAACTGAGTTCTAGGATGCTGTGTTGTATGACGATTTACCCCAATTCTCGAACCGTGTTATAGAAGTGCCGTGTTATACAGGGGTTACTTGTAATTCAAAATGGATTAAAGACCTAAATATAAGAGCTAAAATTATAAAATTCTTAGAAGATATAGGGATAAATCTTTATGATCTTGGATTTGGCAGAGGTTTCTTAGATATGAAACCAAAAATGCAAGCAACAAAAGAAAATACAGATAAATTGACTGCATCAAAATTAAAAACTTTTGTACATCAAAGAACACTACCAAGAAAGTGAAAAAAGACAACCCACAAAATGGGAGAAAATGTGTGTAAGTCATTTTTATTTTTTAACAGGGGTCTGTTATCCAAAATATATAAAGAACTCTTCTTACAACTCAACAATAAAAAGATAAATAAATAGCCCAACTTGAAACTGGGCAAAGGATTTAATAAACATTTCTCTAAAGAAGATAGCCAATAAACACATGAAAAGATGTTCAGTATAATTAGTTATTATAGAAATACAAACCAAAACCACAATGAGATGCCATTTTACATTTGCTAGGAATGTAAAAAGGAAAGTAAGCAGTGTTGGTGAGGCTGTGGAGAAATTTGAACACTCATACATTGCTGGTATGAATGTAAAATGGTACAGCCACTATGGAAAAGAATTTGGTGGCTCCTCAAGTAAATAAACATAGAATTACCATATAGCAATTCTACTCCTGGGTATATAACCCAAAAGAACTGCAAATAGGTGTTCAAACAAAAGTTCATATACAAATTGTCATAACATTATTCTCAATAGACAAAAGGTGGAGATAACTCAAATGTTCATCAACTGGACAAATAAAATGTGGTCTATCTGTATAGTGGAACATTATTCAAGGCATAAAAAGGAATGAAGTTGTGATATATGCTGTAACGTGGATGAATCTTGAAAACATTGTAAGTGAAGGAAGGAGGACCCAAAAATCAAGTATTATGTGATTTCTCTTATACAAAATGTCCAGAATTGGCAAATTCAAAGAGACAGAAAACAGATTAATGTTATGGGGCCAGAGGAGGGACAAATGGGGAGTGACTGCTTTAAACGGTACAGGATTCCTTTTGGGGTGAAGATATTCTGCAACTGGATAGTTGGGGTAGTAGTACATCATGGTGAATATACTGAGTTCCATGAATGGTAAATTTTATGTCTGAACATTTTACCAGAGTACAAAAACTGAATAAAAACAACATGATTTTTTATAAAGAAAACTTAATTTAGAAAGAATTAATATAAATTAGTATAGTAATAGTTAAAAGTGTATTTCTGAATAGGGTGTTATCATTAAACAATCAAAAGAACCCATAAAAAAGTACTTTTTAGGGAGTTCCCTGGTGGTGTAGTGGCTAAGGCTTCGGCGCTGTCAACGCTGCGGCCTAGGTTCGATTCGCAGCCAGGGAACTACCCACATAACAAAAACAAAACAAACAAACAAACAAATAAAAAGTACTTTTTAGAAAGATCAACAATGAATTTAAAATTAAAAACATTTTCTGACTTAATCTATAGTTAATTATAAAATTAACTGAAATAGTTCCTCTGGCATATTAATTATTTGAAATTTGGCAGTAATTTTATTTGTGCAGGGGAGGGAGAAACTAAGCTAAAGTGATTTTTCCCTCCAATTTTAATGAGATATAATTGATATATAACATACTGCTTTGGGTGTACAATATGATTGCATGTATGTATATTAGAACTCTTAAGATCTAATCTTTTAACAACATTCAAATATATGATATGGTATTCTTAACTAAAGCCAACATGCTATACATCACATCCCCAGAATTTATAACTGGAAGTCTGTACTTTTTGATAAATTTCACCCAGTTTGCACCCATCCCCCCATTTCTCCTTCCTACTTCTGATATCCACAGATCTGATTACATATATAAAAGATCATACAGTATGACAGTATTTGTTTTTGTCTGTGTGATTTATTTCACTTAGCATAATACCCTCAAGATTCATCCAAGTTATTGGAAATGGCAGCATTTCCTTTTTTATTATGGATAAATGATATTCCATGGTGTATATATGAGGGCTGTCTGGAAAAAATCCAACCATAAACGCCTCTATTTTTCATATTACATGGCTGGATGCTTTCCAGATAGCTCTCATATATCACATTTTCTTACCCATTCATTTGTTGATGGACATAAAATGATTTTTTAATATGGAATAATTTTTTACCAAGAGGTCTATATTAGAAATAATTTTTTTGGTATTCAGTATGAGATAGTCCTCTGTTTGATGTTTGTTGAATCCAGGCATATTTATTGAGAATCTCATTTGTGCAAAGCACTGTTCTCAGTGCTGGGTATCAAGCAATTTTTATTTTATTTCTTTTGTTTTGAATATAACCAAAGTCTCTGCTCTCATGGAGTCTCCATCTTTGTTCTTTTGTATTTAAAAAGGGTGTACTTCAGCTTTAAAAGTTCCAGAGAGAACACAAATTAAGAGATGGTGTTTTCTGGAGTGGGTCTGAGGACTTTAGTCATGTGTTCAAATAAATTAGGGAAACCTGCATTCTGTATCCCATCCCCTCACACCTGGATATTCATAAAAGAGTCACCCTTGTAAATGATCAGAGGTTTCCCACCATTAAAAACATTTTTTATTCTACTTTTAAAACCCAGTGTTTCCCTGAATTATTTGACTGTGGAATTTTTTTTTCAACAGTTATATAATAATGTCCAGTGGAATGAATTCGTTTTCCATGACCAGACTTTGGGCAGTGCTATATTTCAAGGGAGTCTTTGTGAGAGTCTAAGGCAGTGGTTCTCAACCTTCGCGACCCTTTAATACAGTTCCTCATGTTGTAGTGACGCCCATGAAATTATTTTCATTGCTACTTCATAACTGTAATTTTGCTACTGTTATGAATCGTAATGTAAATATCTGATAGGTGTTTTCCGATGGTCTTAGGTGACCCCTGTGAAAGGATCATTCGACCCCAAAGGGGTTGCGACCCACAGGTTGAGAACCACTCTAAGGGTTTGACATGGGAGAGAGAAAGCAAAAGGATACTGTTGTTTAGGTAAAGGTAAGATTTCAGACAGAATATTACTGCAAGAATGTTAGATTGCAGGGATTTCAATTAGATCTGTGAAGGACTTTCTTGGCTCTGATGCTGATTAAGTCTAGAACCAGTGACTTTTTATAGAAAGATTTATCAAGTCTTTTTTAGGGGATGGGTTTATATAAAATCTTGCCTGTAATTGGGACCTGTTGAAGTCTATATGGGTTTTATAGTTCGTGCTTTTATGGAAAGAAATCATCATTAAGTCTTTTCTTTAAATCAGAAGTCAGTTTTTTTCCTTGAAAATATTAACACTATTGAGAAGGTGTCATTTAGGGTAAAGTAAAGGTACACATGCTTTTTGAGCTGGACTGATAAAAATTTGGCTTTAAACCTTAATTTATTTTTTTTAAAATGGAGGCAACCTAGATGTGAGAAACATCGCTATTATCTGGTTATGAGATTAAAGTCAAGATTTTTCTTAAGATCATAATATCATAATAGTAATTGTAGTACTCCTTTGCAGACTTAATGCACTGACTGTAACTTCACTTCCTTGCAGGTATGATTTTTAATGAACATGATCAGGAGTTGAGAGACTTGGGGTATCAGAAGCATGCCTTCAATATGCTTATTAGCAACCGGTTGGGCTACCACAGAGATGTGCCAGATACAAGGAACACAGCGTATGCTTTTTATTGCTTTCTGCTAATAGTTTTAGTAGCACAGTGCTTTCAGCATTCTTACAGTCAGTCATGAGGGTGGCATTATTACTTTGCAGATGGGCTTTATTATTTAGGATACTAGAAACTTAGGGCAGATTTCTACTCTGGTTACACTTGAAGCCATGTGTCTGAGGTGATAGGAACAAAGTTCTAGAGCTTGCTGTGCCTTTTAAAATGTAAAATCGTGGAAAAAAGGAGGGAGATGCTAACTGTATATAATTAATAGCCTTCTAAGCATAAGTTTGTTTTAAATGTTTATTGGATTCATGGCAAAAAGGATTAAAATCATTGAAGAATTTTACTTATCTTCTCACTTTTCATTATTTTTGTTTCTTCAAAAGGTTTTTCATTCATATACTTGGTCATTCATTCATTTCACAGACTTTTTTGAGCACCTTCTGTTTGTTACACATTGTATTAGGCCCTGGAAGTACACAAAATAAGACATTTCTGGGTTCACAGGGCTTAGAGTCTAGCAGGGGAGGTAAATAAGTAAATAAGTATTTATAGTAGCCTAAGTAGCCTAAGATAGGAATTGGTGAAATGGGGGCCCCCAAACCAGAGTGTTTAGGGAAGGCTTCGCAGAGGGTGATAACTGAGCAGTGATGCAGAAGAATAGGGAACAGATTGAGGCATAAAGCTATATGGTTTGTAAAAGTTCACTTCGGCTGTAGTGGAAGAATGGCACAAGGCTGGAGGTAGGCGGTGCCCAGATATTGGAAGGCTTTGCATACCATGCAAAAGAACAGGGGATTCTGGATTTCATTCTTGAAAGTTAGTAGTTTTATATGTTGTTGAACAAAGCCACCTATTAGTTGCATATATGGAAGCTTCTCCATTATCTCGATTTATTTATTTATTTATTTATTTATTTATTTTTGTTTGTTCACAAATATTTATTACATGCTGATTTTATTGGCCTGGTACTTTTTTTTTTAATTCATTTTTATTGTTAGACTTATTGGGGTGACATCTGTTAGCAAGGATATCTTGATTTATATGTCATAGTTTACTCAGATCATTTTCTGTTATTGGGCAAAAAAATAAAATTTTCAAATACAAATTTTAGATTGGTTGTTTCCTTTGGAAACCTCATTTGTAAGCTGAACACCAGCTTAAAAATGCTGCATTAAAAACTTGAAGAGATTTTATGTAATAACCTATATACCAAAAAAGAAAAAAATCAACTTTTTAAAATATTGACCTAAAAATAAGCAAAGTAGCTGGTATCAGAGGGAGAAATTATTAACTAAGTGTAAAACTCTTGAGTAAGAAATCACATTGTTTTCTTAAATGCTTTTTAAAAATATTGTAACTTAAGGAAGAGGCTGAACAGGCTGTGTAGTGAATAATAACTTAAAACATTTGAGCCTTTTAAAACGTTGGAATTTTTCTCATATTTGTCTTTACAGGTGTAAAGACAAGATATACCCGGCAGATCTGCCGGTCGCTAGTGTTGTTATTTGTTTCTACAATGAAGCCTTGTCTGCTTTGCTCCGGACTGTGCACAGTGTCCTGGACCGCACACCAGCCCAACTTCTCCATGAAATCATCCTCGTTGATGATGACAGTGACTTTGGTAAGGAATGTTATAACTGCTAATGTGAGATCTAGGCTGTTCTCTATAGTACTGACAACATCAGTGGAGCTGACCATTCAGTAGATAGTGGATGGGAGGACCCTTATGCATTTAATTGCATTGGAGCCAACCATAAATAAATGCCTGTCCACTGATTATAGGGTAATTTTGAAGAAACTGCATTACCTTTGCAAATCTGTTAAAAAACTGTGCTAGCCATATTTGGTGCTTGAAATTTTTCTCTTGGCTTATCTTTTAAAAAAAAAATCTTTTTATTTTTAAATACAGTAGTCTCTCCATTAACTGGAACTCAAGCAACCAGCACTCTCATGCAACTGGCAGAAACTCAAGGAACTGGCAAAACTATTTTGTCGGTTGTAGAGAGTGCCAGTTACTTGAGTTCCAGTTAATGGAGAGTCCCCTTGGATTTATGCAGCATCTGTCAATCCCCATAGATGCTGGTTAACTGAGAGGCTATTGTAACTATAGATTCACAGTAAGTTACAGAGAGGTCCTATGTACCCCTTCACCCATTTCCCCCATCAGTTATATCTTATGGAATTACAGTACAATAATAAAACCAGGGAGGGATTTGATTTGGTGCAATGTGTATGTACAGTTCTTTGTCATTTTGTCATATGAATAGATTCTTGTAACCACCATTGTAATCAAGTTACAGACTTGCCCATCACCCCAAACATCTCCCTCATCCTTCTCCTTTATATTCACACCCACCATCCATAATCCCTGGTAAACTTAAGCTCTGAGATTTTGTTTCCATCTCTGAGATTTTGTCATTTCAAGAATATTATAGGCACAGAATCATACAGTATGACCTTTTGAGATCAGCTCTTTTCACTTGGCATAATGCCTTGGCTTAAGTTTATGTAATAAGTCTGTTAGCACTGACTGTCCCCAATTAAATCCAATTTTAAAAAAGTGGATTACATTCTGATGGCTTCTAGATGATCTCTGAATGTCGTTTTTTATGATTAGGTACATATTTTATACACCTTTCTTTTTTTTAATTTAATATAATTTATTTATTTTTTTATACACCTTTCTTTAATAGACTTCCCAAGAATGGTTTTATTCACATGGCAGGATAAAGGGCTTTTTACTTATGCTACTTGTTCAGTGCTCCTCAACTTCTGAGTTAGGTTGTATTCCCATTTTACAGAGGAGGAAATAGTAAGTAATTTTTTCAAGATACTATAGTTGTTCAGTGCTAAAGGTGAAATTAGAGCTCTGATCCACATAGCTCCAAACCTTTTGCTCTTTCCCTTATAATAAGCTGTAGGGATACACTGATAAATTGTGTGCCAAGTATATACTTTTTTCAAGACTCAGGTGTTTTTAAGCACCTCTTATATCAACAACAGGATTGGTATGCAAAGTGAGGAAATACACCACACTCTCACTCCCACACAGTCTCACACTGGGACCAATGGGATTAAAATTCTCAAACCTTAGTAAATATTAAGACCTCACAGAAGAAAATTTAGAAAGTTTAATAGAAAACAAACCTTAATTTCAATAATGGATAATTTTTTAAAAACTAAGTGTTTGAGTCTGGACCAAGTAAAAGGTTGGCTAAATACTAGATTCCAGAATTTATGGTGTTGGATTTTGCTTTTTTTTTTTTTTTTTTTTTTAATCAACCTGTTTTTGTTTTTCACTTTGTGTATATTTTATCTAAAAGGGAAAAATCATAATAATTTACAATGGTTTATGTACTAACTATGGAAAGAATTACTTCTTATATGATCTTTGAAGTTATGAAACTTGAAAGAAAAGGAGATAAAATTTGTAAAATATATTTAGTGCCCTTGGAAGGTGCTAAACTAATAAAAGGACATATTTACTGCTGCTATTACACAATTTTTGGTAGGGGCAATGGCAGTTCTATTCTGAAGTGGAGTAAGACTTGATAAATTACCTTGAAACAAAAGACATTTGCATCCCATTTTGTTTTAAGTCTGATCTATATGCAGTCAGGTGAACATTCATTCACTCAAAATGTTCATTTCAAACATTGTTTATGCAAAGCATTATGCTAGTTGCTATCAAAGTAGAAGTAAGTCAATAAGGTAAACTATTCCTCTTGGCTAGTATTCCAAATCTTACTCTCCTTTTTCTTCTTTACAGGATAGCCTACAATTGATTCTCTTAAAATATTGCACAAGAGGATTCTATATTTACTTGATAATTGGTTGTTAAAAGTACGAGATACAACTTTAGAGTAGCTATAAAATGTCTTGTGTATGTGTCTCATGTGTTTTGAGTAAAGATGGGCTCTTTATTTTCAGATGATTTGAAAGGAGAACTAGATGAATTTGCCCAAAAACACCTCCCTGGAAAAATTAAAGTAATAAGAAATAGAAAGCGGGAAGGATTGATTCGAGGAAGAATGATCGGAGCAGCCCATGCAACAGGTATAACTTCCCATTAGGTTTTCTGGGTGGGTGTTGAGTGATAAGGGGGGCTCTGTCCTTGGAGCCTGTTCTGATTCTGTGGAAATCTGTAGAAAGTGATGTCTTAAATGGGCATTGCCAGCAGAAGAGATGAGCCTTGTTCAGTTTGGGAAAGGCCTTTTCATAACTCCAACCCTGCTGCCTCAAAGCACAAAGTCCAAGGAAGTGAACTCTTTAGAGTCCTCACTGGCCTGTTTTCATTGTTAATAACTGCCCTTCAAATAGGTTTATATCTTGTTGACCTATATAAGCAGAAAAGTCCAAACCAAAATGCAACTGAAGTTTTGTAATTTTTTAAATTCAAAATTTAAAATATATGTACCCAAACTGATATTAGTTATGCCAATAATTCTTAAAGTAAGACTGTATACCACTGGTGATACGCATCATTTAGATGGGTAAATGGACACTATATGTAAATCAACAAAAAGTTGGGAGTTCCCTGGTGGTGTAGTGGTTAGGCTTTAGCGCTGTCAATGGGTTTGATTCCCAGCCAGGGAACTACCCACATTAAAAACAAAACAAAACAAAAAGTTGATTTACGTAACTAAAAAGGTATTTTCTTTAAAATTTCCTCTTAATCCTTCTGATTCCATCAAGGAGAAAGTCTCCATTGGTACTGCCAAATCTTTAAAACCTTTTCCGCTTACACTGATCTCCCCTTTAAAAAAGAACAGGTAACAAATTCAGAATGTTCTGCTGAAAAAATTTGTGGTTAGTTACATTATATCAATTTCCTTGTATTTTTATGGTTACCTTTATGTAAGATTGGAGGGCCCGATTTTCATTTATGATCTTGGTAAAAAAAATTTTCTTTTTAAAATAAATTTAAGTTAAATGAATTTGTTTAAAAATATTAGGTATACAAGGGCTGTCCAGAAAAAGTCCAGCCATAAATGCCACTATTTTTCATATTACATGGCTGGATACCTTCCAGACAGCTCTTGTGTAATACTGCACGTAATGCATGGATATGGCCAAAAAAAATTATGAAGTTAATTTATTTAGGTGTGGCTGTCAGTTCAATCATAATGTATATACATGGCATGAAATATAACCACCACCCTCCCAGCCCAAATAATAAACAATTACTTTATTCCCATCTAGAAAAGGGGAAGTTTTTTAGCTAGGAATTCTATTTGAACTGTATTATGATTTAGGAACATATAATACAAATAATATGCACAACTCTTGAAAAAATTTACAGACTAATTTAGATTCTCCTCAGTAATTCTTTGGATAGCCAGGTATGGAGTGTGGTGCAGTGACTGACAAGTTGTGTGTAAATATTTTTATTAAAATTGTGGTGATCGTACTATTTCTAAATTTAGTATATATTTCCCTGCCTTAGAAGATGGAGAGCATAACTTTTCATTGATGACAAAGCAACATGACTGCAGTTATCAATTATTGCTACAACACATCAATTCTTTCAGGAATAAGAGAAGTGTGTACTCCTCTCATCATGAGTGGTGCAGATCCCTTCTCTTCTGTATTCACTACTCAACTGTCAAATGTTCATTTCTTTTTCTTTTGTTTTCCACCTTCCCTTTTTAATTCCCTCAGCTTTGTTAGCAAAATAGAGAATCATAAAGATTTTATCTTGCATTGTTAACTCCTCTTGATAAATGTGGATGGAAATGAGGGATTCTTTGATAATTCCAATTTTCTTTTATAACTTCATGGTTTTTATGAGCAGTTGAGAAAGTAGAATCTCATCATCAGATAGCCTTATTATTATTATTCTAATGATTTATCCATTAAATGTATAACTGTAGATTTCATATGAATTACTTAAAGCACCAGATGCATTCTGTTTCAGTTAATGATAGAAATACCCCAGGCAAGAAAGTTCTCCATGATGACAGTGTGTTAGTTATGTCACTCACTGTAAATGACTTTATGAGGATATAAAAGAGCATACAGCTTACCAGGTGTTATTTAATACACAAAGGCAAAATATACGACCTATATAATACCTATTGTGAAGTGAATTTAATCAAGGTTCCTTTAAAGGGAAAATATTCATAGCTTTTCTTAATTCTAAAAATGTTACTTTTTTTTTTTTTTTTTTTTTGATATGTGCGTAGTTCCCTGGCTGGGAATCGAACCCAGGCCGCAGCATTGACAGTGCCGAAGCCTTAAGCCACTGCACCACCAGGGAACTCCCAAAAATGTTGCTATTTTTCAATTAGAGCCACTTTACTAAATGAAGTAAGATGCCACTCAGACTGAGTTCCCCAAAACTGGCTTATTTATGACAGATCCTAATGTATATTTGAACAAGGATCAGCAGATCATAATGAAAAAGAGTTAAATTATTATTATTTGAAAAACATAAGCTCTCAGTAATAATATATTATAACCGTACAATGTTTCAAGTGGTATAATATTGTCCTTCCCCACAAATACCCATGATTTTCTCTATCTCATTGCCTTCAAATAATTCAACACGGCCCAGCCATGTTAATTGCTTCAGATCACTGTAGGCTTAAGAGAAAGGTGGGAAGAAGAGTCTAAAAATGAAGTCCCGGGAGTTCCCCGGTGGTGTAGTGGCTAGGCTTTAGCCCTCTCAACACTGCGACCTGGGTTCAATTCCCAGGCAGGGAACTATCCCCCCCCACCAAAAAAAAGTGAATAAAAAAATTTTTTTTTAAATAAAAATGAAGTCCCAACTAAACCCAGCAAATGGGACAATGGATGTGCAGGAGGGGTGGTGGCAGTGAGTAGAGCCAACCATCATAAGCCCCAGGTGAATTTTTAAAGCACCGTTGTTTGCCTCCTTAGGAGAAGTCTTGGTGTTCCTGGACAGCCACTGTGAAGTGAATGTGATGTGGCTGCAGCCCTTGCTGGCTGTCATCCGGGAGGACCGGCAGACAGTAGTGTGCCCAGTGATCGATATCATCAGTGCAGATACGCTAGCATACAGCTCGTCGCCTGTGGTTCGGGGTGGATTCAACTGGGGGCTGCACTTCAAATGGGATCTTGTTCCCCTTCCTGAGCTTGGAGGACCAGAAGGAGCTACAGCACCAATAAAGTAATATTTCTCCTGTGTATTTGAAAAAATCTCACCATACTTCAAAAGAGAAAAAATACTTGATATATAATTCCTTCTTTGCAAAAAGCAAAAGTAGTGGCTTAATTTGTTTGTCCTTTAAAATTCTTGAGTGCTTACTGTGTTTTATGCACTCTGCCAAGTCCTAAGCAAAGATTTATGAATTAGAAATTGTCCATGCCCTCAAAGATTTATAGCTTAGTGAGAAACACAGAGTCAACAATATCCTGGGGTAAGTGTTGCACAGCATTACTGTGGGAGTGGGGTACCCTGTGTGCTGCTGTTTATGTCACATGCCATGTAGTGCATTGGTTATTTTTACCTTCCATTCTGTGCTAGTAAGAATAGTGCTGTGAAAAACAGCTGATACATAAGCTTTTTCTACAATCAGGATTTTAAGGATGGATTCCTATTAGTGTAATTATTAAGTCACAGTATATGAATTATTTTTGGTTTTCATTCATATTCTCTTATTATAAATCTGTTCTTATATGTTACTTTTCTTATTTTTTCCTTTTAAATTTCTCAAGTTGATTTCAGAGAGGTTTGTCTGCATTTCTGCTTTTTAAAGTTCTTGGACCCACTTTCTTTTTAAATTTTATTATTGTAAAAAAAATCATGTAAAAAAGTACACATCTATACACACAATTTAATAAATGGTTATAATGTGCACACCTGTGCAACTACCACTTAGGTAGAAAAATAGCACACAGATGCCCTCAATATATATATATTCTGTTGACAGCCCCCTGTCCTTGTCCCTGGAGATGTCACTATCCTGACCTGGTGATCCATTTCTTGCTTTCCTGAAGCATTTTACCACCTGTGTATGCACCTCTAAGTAATATCGTTTATTTGTGCCTGCTCTTGGACTTCATATAAATGAAGCTGTGGGACTCATTATTTCATCTTGCTTCTTTTATTCAACATTGCTTTAAGAATTCCTCCACTGCAAAATACAAGGTCTGACAATTTCATGCACTCATCCTAGAAAAAGTGCTACATAGCTCATTGCTGAATATCACTACAGTCACCTTCAAAATACTCCCCTTGGGAAGCTATGCACTGACATCAGTGCCTAGTTCACCTTTCAACGCAATTTTGGAACTCTTTCTGGAATGTCCATCAGAGCTGTCATCATATTACCCTTGATGTCCTGAATATTCTCAAAGTATCTTCCTTTCAGTATTTCCTTTGTCTTTACATAAAGAAAAAAGTCATTGAGGGCCAGATCAGGTGAGTAGGGAGGGTGTTCCAGTATAGTTATTTGTTTACTGGCTAAAACTCCCTCACAGACAGTGCCCTGTGAGCTGGTGCATTGTGCTGCAAGAGCCATGAGTTGTTGGTGAAAAGTTCAGTTCATTTTCATTTAACTTTTTCATGCTGCCTTTTCAGCACTTCCAAATCATAAACTTGGTTGACTATTTGTTCAGTTAGTACAAATTCATAATGAACAATCGCTCTGATATCAAAAAAGGGTTAGAAACATGATTTAGATGCTTGATTTGGACAGATGGAACTTTTTTAATTGTGGAGAATTGTCTGACTTCCATTGTGCACTTTGATGCTTTGTGTCAGGGTCATATTGGTGCACCCATATTTCATCACCAGTGGTAACATGGCCCAAAACATCGTCTTGCCTCTCCAAAAGGTCTTGGCAAACTTTGACACTCTCCTTTGCTTTTGGTCATCGGTGAGCTCCTTTGGGACCTTTTTTTTTTTTTTTTTTGGTTGATTGGTTGGTTCTCTGACAGGGAAGCAGCCGTGAGAGCACCAAAACCTAGCCACTACACCACAAGGGAACCCCCGCTTTGGGACCATTTTGGCACACACCATTCTCATGCTAAGATTTTCAGTTAAGATTTTCCTGTTTCTCTATCAGTGTTTACTTGGTCTGCTGTGCTTCTCACAGTAAGCTGATGATTTCCACGCCCAATTTGACAAATTTTTGCAATGTTTTCATCAGTTCTGCATATTACTGGCCACCTGACCTCTGTTCATCAGTGACACTTTCTCTCCTCTTAGAAAAACTTAATTCAGGAGTTCCCTGATGGTGTAGTGGCTTAAGGCTTTGGCGCTGGCGCTGTCGATGCTGCGGCCTGGGTTCGATTCCCAGCCAGGGAACTAGCCACATACCAAAAAAAAAAAAAAAAAAAAAACCACCCCAAAAAAACTTAATTCATTTGTACACTGCCATTTTCTTCATGGCATTATCCCCATAAATTTAGACTATTTCACTTCCATTCTTGCCAAGTTTAACAAGAAATTTAATGTCTGTTGCTCTAATTTAAGCTCTGACATTCTTGCAACAGCACACAAAAACACATGGTAACAATAATGAACGTCACTCAGCAAGACACTGCCACATGTTGACATGTACATAGTTGTGAGACACAGATATACCAAGGTTATGAAATCTTAGAGTTGTTTGTACAGTGCTGCCTATGTAATCACATGGTGGCAAGTTCACGAACTTAATTGTTCGACCTCATATTGATTCATTTTCATTACTATACAGTATTCTCATTAATATAACTTATTTATCCAGTTTACCATTGGTGGGGCAGTTAGGGTTTTTTCAGTTGTTTTGTTTCTTTTTTTTTTTTAAAGTTGCGAACAGTTCCATTACCAACATTCTTATTCATGGTTTCTGGTTTACAGGAGTGAAGCTGCCTGGCTATAGGACATATCTCTTTTCACGTTTAGTTGGTAATGTTTTCCTAACACTCAAGTGACTAGAATGCCCACTTTTTCTACCCTTCTATAAGCTGCTTAACTTGTATGGTATCAGTGTTGCCAACTTCTTGAATAGCTGTTTAGGTTTTTAAATTTTTCAGCCTTTTTTGTTTTCTAATACATGTCTCTATCTGGCTTTTGGGTACTTGCTAGCTTCCTTTCATCTGAACAAGACTTAAAGGGGAGGCTGATAGAGACTGTGGCCAGTTCCAGATGCCTGATGTGATCTACTAGCAGAGCCAGTTGTCTTCTGCTCTCTCAGGTTTTGTGTGAGAAGCTATTGTGTTTCATTGTGAAGTCCGTGAATAAAGCATACCCAGCTCTCATTTGTCTGCTGTCTTCATATGCTTGCAGCTTTTTCTCATGTTACCTACCAGGGGATGCGGTGTGGATCACTATCCACTGTCCTCTCCCTAGCTGTGCAGATGGGGGAGTTAGGTGCTGCAGCATATCTTTCAGGAGAGCAGGGCTGCATGTGGGGACTGACTGTCTGTATTTCTGATCTCCAGAACTCACATCATGTGATTGGAGATAGACAGTGGTCATTCCGTTTTTTCTCTTATCTCCTTTCAGACTGCTTGTGTTTCCTTTTTCAGAAGATGAAATATGTGTAGTCCTATAAAGTATGTTTTAAGTAAGTTTTCCTTTGCTAGTGCAAGAATAAAGTATCCCAGACTGTTAATATGTATTCTCATTCTTAATTTTAGTGGTTGCCAGTTTTGCCTATTGCATCATCTCCATGGGTATTTGTTTTTCATTGTTTAATTTTTAATATCTTTAATAAAAAATATGTATTCAGTAACAAATAGAAGAACTTAGAATGGAAAGTGGCCAACTCTACCCCTTTTCTTCTATTCTCAGTCCTTCTCCCCAGAGGCCAGTTCTTTTAAATTTTTATTTTTGGTCTTCCTTTTCTCACTTCCTTAACTCTCATGATCTGCACAGTCCTCTTTTCAACACCAAACCAACTTTAGACTCACCCTTTCCATAGAAAAAATGAAGATTTAGCTTTTATATCAGTCCCTAGTGCTCTTTATTGTTTGGTGTTATGGTTATTTGTAGTTATTGTATTGGTTTGTTTTGATACTTTTAAACTATGTTTCTTACTGTGTTGTCTTTTTACAGCAACATTTGACACTCTGTACAATGAGGACATTAGCCCCCTTTTCTCCAACTTTTTCTACCTTTCTATAAGCTGCTTAACTTGTATGATACCAGTGTTGCTAACTTCTTGAATGGATGTTTAATTTTCATCCTTTTCCCCCCTAATACATGTATATAAGATGGTAAATATTCTTCTAATGGCTTTAGCTATACCCCACAAATAGTGATACATCATTTTTTACTTATTTCAAAGTATTTTCACTGTGATATCTACTCTGACCCATAGATTATATAGCAGTGCATTTATTATTATATTCTTGATATAGGAAGATTTTATAGTTATTTATTCCTAGCTTAATTATACTATGGTCAGAAAACATAACATATGATTTCTATGGAGATTGATAAGATTTATGATCTAGTTCAGGGATGTCCAAACTTTTGGCTTCCCTAAGCCACACTGGAAGATGAAGAATTGTCTTGGGTCACACGTAAAATATACTAACACTAATGATAGCTAATGAACTAAAAAGAAGGTCGCAAATAAAAAACAAACTCATAATCTTTTAAGAAAGTTTACAGATTTATGTTGAGCATCATTCAAAGCCGTTCTGGGCCTCATACTGCCCAGAGGCCACATGGTGAACAAGTTTGGTCGAGCCTATGGTTAATTTTTGTAACTTGGAGTTCCCGGTGGTGTATTGGCTAGGCTTCAGCGCTGTCAACGCTGTGGCCTGAGTTCGATTCCCAGCCAGGGAACTACCCACATGCCAAAAAAAAAAAAAAATTTGTAACTACTCCTTGTGTGTCCAGAAAATTTGTATTTTCTCCAGTTGTTAAAGATGGGATTTTGTATCAGTTTGTTCAGGTTTATTGTGTTGCTGAAATAGTCCATATTTTATTAATTTTTAATCCACATGTTCTATCAGTTATTGAAAATGGTACAGTAGACTTTCAGTTAACTGGCACCCATGGGGATTGGTAGATGCCCAATAAATGTATGTGGGGACCAAAAAAAGCCAGAATTTATTTATAAAAAATTATGTATTTCTTACATGTTTGAACTTCATTCACCTTCAAAGTACTCTCCATTTGATGGAGTACACCTGAGATGCGTTTTCCACTGCTCCAAATAATTTTTGAACATGTCAATTTTTATGTCTTTTGGTGCTTCTGCCGTTTTTTGTTTCACCTCTTCCACATCAGCAAAATCTTTCCTTTTGAGGACTTTTTTCTCTGGGAAACAAAAAAACATCACTCGGGGTGAGATCAGGCTAATAGAGGGAGGGTGGGGCACAGGGATCAAAAACTGCTGAACACTCAGCATGGTGTGGGCAGGTGCATTGTCATGCCACACATTGTGCAAATTGCCCATCATGAAATGGGCAAGTACATTGAAAGAGTCTCCAAAAAAACTCACTGAAGCTGAACGCAGCCTCTCACAACAATACCAGCTGGTACACTGTTGCACATGGGTTCCTAGAACACTCACCTAGCGGGGGAAGCCTGTAGTACAAGGGGCCCGCCCTCTGGAAGGTAATTCCAGTTTTGTTTTTTTTTTTGGTCCCCACTCTCAGTTAACTGGCACCTATGCTCGATAAATGTATAATAGTATTAATTTCTTCAGTATTTTTTGCTAGTTGCTTAATAGTGCCAGTTGCTTAAATTCAGTTACCTGAGAGTCTACTACATATAGTTTCCACTACAACTGTGTATTTGTTGTTTCTCCTCATAGTTATTTATATATTTTCTTCATATATTTTGAGGCTGTCTTAATAGATACATGAAAGTTGGAAATTATTAAATCTTCCGGTGAATGAAACCAGAATTTATTGTTACGAATTCTCTCTTATTCTATGAGGTGGTCAAGAAATTCATGAAACAGGGTGGGTATCAGACAGGTGGAAGTACCTAGTACACACAGTTTGATTGTAACTTCTTATTAGTATACTTGGTCCGTGTTCTTTCAGGTATTGCCAAAGAAGTACATCAAACCTGAAGAAAATCGCACGTATAGATAAAATTGAATTTTGCATTGTCATTAAGTTTCTTACAAAACAAAGGAAAACACCTGGAGCCATTCTGAAGGAGATGTTAATGGTTTATGGGGACTGTTCCCCTGGGAAATCCATGGTTTACAAGTGGCATAGCCTTTTCAAGCGAGGCAGAGAGTCCATTGAAGACAACCTCTGTCCAGGGTGCCCAAACAGTTGAAAACTTGTAGTGGAAGATGTCAGACTGAATAAAAAGCAGCTGCAGAAATGGTTGGAGTATCACCTACAACCATTTTGAATATTCTCCATCAGCATCTAAGGATGTCAAAAGTCAGTGCAAGATGGGTACGAAGGAAAACAAAAAACTATGGGTACGGACTCGTGCTGCTTCAAAAACAGCAACACTTCGGTATTCGTAACAGTTTTTGGACCTCTGCAGAGACAACAAAAATGAAGTTTTAAACCAGATGGTCACTGGAGATGAAACTTGGGCTCATCATTATGAGCCTGAGTCAAAGCAGGAGTCCATGCAGTGGCATGAAAAGGGCACAACACCCAGGAAGAAGTTTAAGGTGTCACAACTGGCTCCTGGTTTTTGGGATACTGAGGATATCCTACTGATCATGGTGTCACAATAACTGAAGAGTACTATTCAAATCTGCTGAAACAGTTAAAAGAATCTGTGGAGAAAAGACAAGGAAAATGGACCAAAGGGTAGTGCTGCTTTTGCATGAAAGCATGCCTATGCACAATAGCTATGTAGCATTGGCTGCTCTTCATGACTATGGCTTCCCCACAGTCCAGACTTGACTCCTGATTATTTGTTCCCAAATATGAAAAAACAGCTTTGAGGGAAGAAATTTATAGATGATGAAAAGGTTAAAGCTGTAATTTGAGGGCAAAAACAAAACCTTTTTTTCGAAGGTATAAAATGAGGTCTGACAATTAAGTTTGTGAACTTGCCATCGTGCGCTTACCTTGCAGCACCATACCAACAACTTGGTAAGGTTTCATAACCTTGGTATATCTGTATCTCATAGCTGTGTTCATAATGATGTGTGGCGGTGTCTTGCTGAGTGGTGTTCATTATTGTTGTTGCATATTTTTGTGTGCTGTCATGAAAATGTTGGAGCTTGAATTAGAGCAACAAACATTAAATTTCTTGTTAAATTTGGCAAGAGTGGAAGTGAAATCAGAGACACATTAGCCAGTTTATGGGGATAATGCCGTGAAGAAAATGGCAGCATACAAGTGGATTAAACATTTTTCTGAGGAGAGAGAAAACATCACTGATGAAGAGAGATCAGGGTGGCCAGGAATGAGCAAAACTGAATGAAAACATTGCAAAAATCTGTCGAATTGTAAGTCAAAATTGTCACCTGGCATGAGAAAGATACAGACCAAGTAAATGTCAGTGGAGAAACAGTTAGGAAAATCTTAACTGAAAATCTTGGCATGAGAAAGGTGTGTGCAAAATGTACCTGAAGGAGCTCACCGATGACCAAAAGCAAAGGAGAGTCAAAGTTTGCCAAGACCTTTTGGAGAGGCAAGATGATGTTTTGGGACATGTTATCACTGGTGATGAAACCTGGGTGTACCAAAATGACCCTGAAACAAAACATCAAAGTGCAACATGGAAGTTAGCTAATTTTCTACAACCAAAAAAGTTCTGTCAGTCTAAAACAAGAGTCAAAATGGTTTCTAACCTCTTTTTTTGTTTTAAATATTAGAGTGATTGTTCATCATGAATTTGTACCAACTGGACAAATAGCCAACCAAGTTTATGATTTGGAAGTGCTGAAAAGGCTGTGTGAAAAAGTTACAATGAAAACGAGCTAAACTTTTCTCCAACAACTCATGGCTCTTGCATCATAAGAATGCATCAACTCACATGGCACCGTCTGTGAGAGAGTTTTTAGCTGGTAAACAAAAAGCTGTATTGGAACACCCTCCCTATTCACCTGATCTGGCCCCCAATGACTTTTTTCTTTACATGGAGATAAAGGAAATATTAGAAGGAAGACATTTTTTTTTAATTCATTTTTATTGTTAGACTTATTGGGGTGACATCTGTTAGCAAGGACTACACAGGTCTCAGGCATACAATTCTATAGTGCATTGTCAGCTTATTGTATAATAAGTTCACCACCTAATGTGACTTCTCTTTCCATCACCTTATATTTAGCTTCCCCCCTCCTCTCCCACCCCCTCCCCTTTCTCCCCTCCCTAACCCACTCATCCCCAAATAAACATTAAACTATTGGTTGTGTCCATGGGTTATTTGTTTGTTCATTTCTTTTTTTCTTTGCTTTCAGTTTTATATTCTGCATATGAGTGAAATCATGCAGTTCTTTGTTTTTTCTGTCTGGCTTATTTCACTTAGCATGATGATCTCCAGGTCCATACATTTTGTCGCAAATGGCAATATTTCATCTTTTCTTACAGCTGAGTAATATTCCATTGTGTATATGTACCACAGCTTCTTTATCCAGTCATCTGTCACAGGGACCTTTGGTTGTTTCCATGTTTTGGCCACTGTGAACAGCGCTGCGATGAACATTGGGGTACATAAGTCTTTC
>PVJL010004094.1:110194-139297 GCA_004026885.1 Lyroderma lyra
ATTGCTGGGTCAAATGGTAGCTCCATTCCCAATTTTCTGAGGAACCTCCACACTGCCTTCCACAGTGGTTGTACCAGTTTGCACTCCCACCAGCAGTGTACCAGAGTTCCTTTTTCTCCACATCCTCTCCAGCACTTATTATTCCTTGTCTTGTTGATAATAGCCATTCTCACAGGTGTGAGGTGGTATCTCATTGTGGGTTTGATTTGCATTTCCCTGATAGCTAATGAGGATGAGCATTTTTTCATATGTCTGCTGGCCATTTGTATTTCTTCATGGGAGAAATGTCTGTTTAGTTCTTCTGCCCACTTTTTAATTGGGTTGTTTGTTTTTTTGTTGTTAAGTCTTATTAGTTCTTTATATATTTTAGATATTAGACCCTTATCTGATGCATTATGTGCAAATATTTTCTCCCATTCAGTTGGCTGTCTCTTTGCCTTGTTGATGGTATCTTTTGCTGTGCAGAAGCTTTTTAGTTTGATATAGTCCCATTCATTTATTTTTGCTTTTACTTCCCTTGCCTTTGAGGACAGGTTCATGAAGTCTTAGAAGGAAGACATTTTGATGACATTCAACATATCAAGGGTAACATAATGACAGCTCTGATGGCCATTCCAGAAAAGGTTCTGAAATTGCTTTGAAGGGTGGACTGTGCACTGGTATTGGTGCATAGCTTCCCAAGGGGAGTAGTTCAGAGGTGACCGTAGTGATATTCAGCAATGAAATATGTAGCACTTTTTCCAGGATGAGTTCTCAAACTTAATTGTCAGACCCCCTAAACTCATTGAAAGATCTGAAAAATGTATTAGGGTTAAGGGTGAGTATATTGAAAAGGAAAAATAATAGTTTTTATCCTTTGTCCTCTTCATTCCATGAATTTCTTGACCACCCGTATACGCTTTTAGAATAGTGAAACTTATGCTTTATAGTCTGATATTAATATGGTTGTTCCATCTTTATTCTGATGAGTATTCACATTGTATAACTTTTCTTCCCTTTTGCTGTCTATCTTTCTGTGGTCTTATATTTAGATGTGTCTCTTGTCAGCAGCATGTAATTGCTTTTGTTTTTTTGTTTTTTTGTGTGTTTTTTGTGGGGAGGGTATTTCCCTGGCTGGGAATCGAACCCAGGCCGCGGCGTTGAGAGCACCAAAGCCTAGCCACTACACCACCAGGGAAAGTCCGTTTTTTTTTTTTTTTTTAATAGTGTGAAAAACTTTGATACAGTAATATTGTTTGCTTTCTACTTGTTCTATCTGTTCTGTTTTCTTCTTTTCTCTTGCCCTCTTTTGGTCTGAGTTTTTGTTTATTATTATTCTGTTCCCAATAGGCACTACATTATTAATACATTCTTAGAGACTACAGCATATATCCTTAACTCATCACACTATAATATAGATTGGTACTTTCTGCAAACAGTGCAAGGATCTCGGAATGTCCATACTTCATTTATCCCCCTCGAAGTTATATTCTTGAAATATATCTGTGTGTGTATGTATATTTTTCTGATCATACAAGACATATAATCATTATTCATTTAGTTTTACCCACACAGTTACCCTTTTATGTTACTCTTTTATTCAGTATCTGTAAACTTTTTGTTGTTGTTATTTTTTTGTTTGTTTTTTGGGGGGTTTGTTGTTTGTTTTTTTGCTTTTTGGTATGTGGGTAGCTCCCTGGCTGGGAATCGAACCCAGGCCGCAGTGCTGACAGCACCAGTGCCAGCGCTGAAGTCTTAAGCCACTATACCATCAGGGAACTCGCTGTAAATGTTTTTTTGAGATTATATTTTTTCTGACTAAAAAACACATTTAAGTATTTCTTTTGGTTGGACCTTCTAGTGATTTACCCTTTTTTTCTGGAAATGTCTTTGTTTCACCATTATTTTGAAGAATAATTTTACTTGATGTACACTTTTAGATTGGCAGATATGTTCTTTTAGGACTTTGAAGATATCATTCAAGAACTTTCTGGCTTCCACTGTTTCTAGTGAAAAGTCAGCAGCAGTCTTATTTTTGTTTCCTTTGAAGGTAATCTCTTGGCTGCTTAAATTTCCTTTCAGTCTTTGCCAGAAGTGTTTTTCAGATACGCATAAATTTGATTTCATTTTTGATAGTATGTAATTATCTGCCAAATTCCGTGTCTTTTATGCTTGAACATATAGAAGTTATTTTAAAGTCTCTACCTGATAACTCCATTATTTGACATCCCTGCACATCTATTTCTATTGTAGATTGCATGTGATTTGTGGATTTCATGTAATTTATCTTCCTGGTTATTTGCTACCTTATTTTTTTATTTAGTCCCAGACACTGTATATGAAAAATTAAAAAGGACATTCATGCCTGGGTTTTCTTCTTGCAAAAAGTATTTTGCTTCTCTTCTGGTAGGCAGCTTGGGATGCTACAGTCCATGATGACCTAATCGAGTTTCAGGTAGTGAGACTCCTGGAAGCTGGGCTTGGCTCTCTGTGAGGGCAAGTCTACTTCATACTCTTTCACTAACCCAGGGTTTATCCATCTTGGCAGTATTGACATTTTGGATCTGATAAATTCTTCACTTAGCAGCATACCTGCCCTCAACCTATCAGATATCAGTACACATGCCCCTCCACCCCTGACCACTATGCAGCTGTGACAGCTAAAATGTTTCCAGAAGTTAACAAAATGTTTGCTAGGAGACAGAATCACCCTGTTTGAGAGCCACTGGTTTGAGTCCCAGTGAGTCAAAATGGAAGGTTTGTCTGGTCTCACCTTGGCAGGCCCCTCCATCCAGTTTTTATCCCAATTGTTCTGTGAGACTGTCAGAAAGAATTAAATAATTCAGCTCAGCTAGGTTTCTGTCAACAATGGTTATAATAAAAAAGTGTACTTTTGATAATTAGACAAGTAACCTTTGTTTGGCAGGTATTTAGCATATCTAGAAAATTCAGTTCTGTGGCTCAGCTCATTCGCTAATATTAGATTAAATATCTTTCATAATAATTAATCTAGTTTTTAATAGTAATGTTCCAAAGCTGAATAAAATTTTTAATAACTAAAATAGCAGATAATTGACTATAGAATTGATATTGTAATTATTTTCCTTTTGTAGGTCACCTACAATGGCTGGTGGATTGTTCGCTATGAATAGAAACTATTTCAATGAGCTTGGGCAGTATGACAATGGCATGGATATCTGGGGAGGAGAAAATTTAGAAATATCATTTCGGGTAATTTTATTTTTTGCATGCTTAATTATTTGTGTGTAGTAGAATATTATTTTCATATATGATCCCATATTTACTATAAATTGTGATTATCTTTATTAAGAAATTGTCTTCAGTGAATACTACTTTGTCATAAACTATGATATGGATGGAGAAGAAGCCTTAAGGATGATTGTAATGAATGGTTGGGTATAAATTCAGAAGATTTAATGTGCATTTATTTAATCTAGTGTTTGTTCTTGTTATATACAATTAGGGTGGTCATATTTCCCTTATTGCCCAAGACTGTTCTGTTTCCCTGGAGAAATTCTTAATAGCTCCGTATTTCACTTTCAGAAGTAGCCCAATTTATATGACAAATTATATCATCACCCCATGTATAGTTTACTGAATCCTTTATATATACAGGTAACTCCAACCTGAGAAATAATTTCACCTTTCATAATTTCTCCTCTTCTACAGTTGCTGAGGTTGGAAAAATGAAAGTATGGATGGGGTCTGTGGCTCAAAGAGTGGTGGTGGGATAAGACAGTCTTAGGAAAAGTCAGGAAGTGGAAAGGAAAGAACTCAGACTTCATAGCAGACAGAAGTCCCTATTCTCCATGTCCTGTCTTCTGATCTAGATAACAGAATCCCCATTCTGACACGTCATTTTATATTTTTACAATTATATTGTCAACGGTATTTTTAAAAGGCAGTTTTTCATATATAATCTTTAGAATTTTAAAATGGAAAGAAATAATAGATGTCATTAGTTTAGTCTTATTTTGTAGAAAAGGTAATTGAGTCCCACAAAAATTAAAATAACTGTATAAAGTAACTCAGATAATCATAGGTAAAATTTAGACCAGAACTAAGTATCTAGTGTTATTCTATATATTTTATAAAAACTTTTTTCTGAAAAAGTACCTGTAAAAGTAAAATTAGAGAACCAGTTACTAAACACACGTTATACTTAAGTTCTGAATATCAAGTTTCTTGATCTGTTAAAACAATAATATATGGTAAGTACGATTGTAGACACATGGTAGTAAAATAATATTAAGTTGTTTTAGAGTTTAGTTTCTTTTAAATCATGAAAACAATTTTAAAAAATATACCCTTTGTCTTCTTTTTGAATGGGAATATCTAATAAGATAAAACATCTTGCTAAGTCTCACAAACACCTGTTTAATAAATATTAATTTCATGGAAATTCATACATTGATTTCATAGCACTGTGAAGCAACTATTAATATATATTTTGCTTCTGACCAGATTTGGATGTGTGGAGGTAAACTCTTCATCATCCCTTGCTCTAGAGTTGGACACATTTTCCGGAAAAGGCGACCATATGGTTCTCCTGAAGGCCAGGACACCATGACACATAACTCCTTGAGGCTGGCACATGTTTGGTTGGATGAATATAAGGTGAGCTTAAGTTTCTCATTGAGATGGATGAATGGAAGGCCATTACTCCTTTGGGGATGGCTTTGGTTGCTTTTCATGCTTGCATGTTTCTGTTTGGATAACCATCTCCTCCTAGGTTTCTTTTTTTCTCTCTCCTCTTCACCCAGTGTTTCACTCATTTTTTGTTCTGACTCTTAATTTTCCAAGTAGACTACTCAGTAAGAGGTAAGATAGCCAACACCAGAAGAAATTCCATTTTTCTTCATTTTCTTTATTCCTTCTAGTCCCTCTCCTGTGACTACTGCAGAAACTGGCTCCTTTCCTTTACACATTGGGCTTCACTGCAACTCCATCCCAGCTTCCTATTAGACTTTGTACGTGAAGTATTGCTTTCTGGCTTGCAATGATATCTTATGTGTGACAGCTTTATTGATGTATAATCATAAATCATTTTTAGAACATTTTATCACCCCGAAAAATAAACTCTGTATCTCTCAGCCAACACTCCGCCCACTAAAGTTTCTCAGCTCTAGTAGACAATCAGTAATCTGTCTCCTCACTTTATAGATTTGCCTATTCTGGACATTTTATACAAATGCATCTCATAGTATGTGGTCTTTTGTGCATATCTTTCATTTATAATGATGTTTTCAGGTTCATCCATATTATATCACGCATCAATACTTTGTTTTTATTGCCAAGTAATATTCCATTGTGTGAATATTTCACATTTTGTTGATTCATTGATGATTTGATGGACATCTGGGTGATTTCTACTTTTTGACTGTTATGAAAAATGCTGTTGCTGGGGGAGTTCCCTGATGGTGTAGTGGCTTAAGGCTTCGGCGCTGGCGCTGTCAGTGCTGCGGCCTGGGTTCGATTCCCAGCCAGGGAGCTACCCACATAGCAAAAAGCAAAAAAAAAAAAAAAAAAAATGCTGTTGTGAACATTTTTGTACAATTAATTCTTTAAACAAGCATGTATTGAGCAACTACTATATACCAAGCTGTGTTAAGTTTAGGGGAGGGGGTACAAAGATGACTAAGGGAGTACACAGTAATTTTTAACTCCAAGATAATTGCAAGTGGAGGAGTACATACCATATATAATGGAAATAAAGAGGATGAAGCGACTAACCATACTTGAGGAGTAAAAGTAGGGACTCTGTCACACTTCTACCACATTATTCTTCCTCCACTGGACTGTAAGCTCCTTTAAGGTCCAACTCCATGCTAAACATCTTTGAATCATCACTGTCTAATATAGCAGCTCTCAAAATGTAGTCCACAGACCACCCTTCCAGGTGTGGGGGACGAGGGGACCTATTTTCACAGCTTAATAGAGTATTTGCTATTTCACCATGTTGACATTAGATGGTAGGTAGCATCTGAGGAAAATGGCTGGTGCCTCAGCATAAATCAAGGCATTGGCACCAAATTGCATTTTTCACTTCCAGTCCATTCACAACTAAAAAAAGAAAAAGCCACTTTCATCTAAGAATGTCAGTAGTAAAAATAATTAATTGTATTAGATCTCACCATGTTGCTTGATGTTCTGTCTGTATTCACATAGAGCATATGGAAAGCACTTTTGCGTATATTGAAGACAGTGATGTTTCCAGGAAAACCATTTGTGCAGTTGTTTGAACTCTAACTGAACTAGCCCCTTTTCTCCCTAAAACAGTATTTTTTATGTAAGAAAATGACTTACAAACCATGGCTATTCATATTTGGGAATTTGACAGACATTTCTCAAAAATGAACTGAGACTTTCACTTCAAGGAAAACAACTTATAGTAGTTGTTGCAAATGACAAAATTCAAGCTTTCAGGTGAAAATTAGAATTTTGGAAAACTTATATTCTCAACCATGAGCTTAATGGCTTCCAGGTACTTAAAAACTTTTCTGATAAGATCGGTAGTGGTATTTATGAATATAATTTTTTAGATATTATACAGTGAAATTTGTCAATATTTGGAAGAACGTCACAGCCGAGTAGGCTGAACAGTATTTTTCAAATGACTAATGCGTGACATTATAAAAATCTTGTATAGGTAAAAGATCCATTCAGAGAACATAGACCAATAGATTTTAATGCAACAACAATATGAAAGCTCAATGATATGCTTTCAAATTCTTCATTGCAACTAACCTTTAAAAGTTACTGAGTTTTAATGTATCAAAAAACAATAACCATAATTATATGAAAGGTATTAAAATATTCCTTTAATTTTAAATTACATATTTCTATCAGCTCATATATTCATTCATTAATTCATTTATTATTGTTAGACTAACTAGTTAGCAATGAACTCATATTTTTAAAACTGTATTTAACCTAACAATATATAATAAGAGGTTGAATGCAGATAAGAGAATTCTGCTGACTTCTTTTTAGCCAAATATTGAAAAGATTTGCAAAAACATAAAGCAGTATCACTCTTCTCACTAAAGTTTTTTGGTTTTGTTCAAAGCATGTTATTTATGTTAATAGGTAATGAGTTATTATTTTTTAATTAACCAGAGGTTTTAAGTTTCTGAATTTTAACTTCTAACATGGTAAATATTGATCGATATAACTCAATAGAAACAGAATCTCCTGGAGTCTTCAATAATTTTTAAGAATATGGAGTCCTGACATCAGTTTGAGAACTGCTAATCTCATGTGTAGCTTGTTCATTGATTCTCAGATGCACATTTTTATAATTTGCCATTTCTGAAATTCAGGTGTATCTCACAATGTAAGATGTCTTATTATAATTTTCAATTATGGAGGTAATTGTGTAAAAAGTTTTCATTGACATTTTTGGGCAACGTTAAGAAAACATTGGCATGAACACTATTTTTTTCCTCTTAATCCATTTTTTCAGTTGTCCTTTAGACCTTAGATATAATTGATAATACTCATTTTAAACAAAATCCATTCTCTTATTTTTCAATTTTCTTTTTTAAACTCAGGAGCAGTATTTTTCTTTAAGACCTGAACTGAGGACCAGAAGCTATGGAAATATCAGTGAGCGTGTCGAATTGAGGAAGAAGTTGGGTTGTAAATCATTTAAATGGTATTTGGATAATGTTTACCCAGAGATGCAGGTATCTGGGCCCAATGCCAAACCCCAGCAACCCATTTTTATCAATAGAGGGCCCAAACGCCCCAAAGTGCTTCAACGTGGAAGGGTAAGAAGTTACCAAAGTATTTCATTAAAAGTATGATAATGTCATTGTAGAGTTATCAAAATATTTAATGGTAAAATATTTAATGATAGGCTCTAGCTTGCCTTCCATTATATTCTTTTTATGAAAATTTTAATGTCTTTGCTATTAATGTTAAGATCCTTTACCTGCCAATATTAAAGAGAGCATGACTTCTATAAATTTTATGTTGCTTCCAAGAGGATAGATATAAATATGAATATACAACTAAAGTCAGTATAAATGTGAAATTCATTTGGCAGATACCTGTCCAATAAGGGGAACAAAAGAAGAAGTTGGGGCAGCTCTCTATATATATACTGTTGGGCCTCAACTCTGGGGACCTACAACATAGAGGCAGTGAAAGATGGTTAGGGTCTAAGTGGTGGTACAAGGAAGAGAGTTCCACTCCTATGTTCTGTGCAGTAATTTGAGCTTAGCAGAAAACCCATTAATCATCCACATTTCTTTAGATGGCTGCTTTTGTTTCTTGTAGGATTTCTTCAATTTTATAATCACACTTAAATTTTAGGGACCTAGCCAGAAAATCGTACCTTTTTCCTAAATTTCTGAAAGTGTAGACATTGTAAGTTGTCCAGTTGTCCAGTTTTTTTGTGTGTTACAAAGTCAGTCCTCAAGCTTCTTTTACAAAGCTAACTATTAAGTGGCTAAAATTAAGCCAAAATCTTTCTCCTCCTTCTAGTTCTATCTTATAAGATTTAAAAAAAAAAAAAAATCATTAAGCCATACAGCTGAAATTCTTTACTTACCATTATTATTCTTTCTTTGCACATCTAATCTCATTTGATACTTAAACCAATCCTTTTACTCAGACTAGGTACTCAAGCTTCGTTTATGCATCTCACTTCTGGAATTCCTAATGTGTTTATAATCTGTATTGATCTCCAATTTAGTGTGTATGTTAAATTTAATTATGTACATTTGCTTTATACCTTTTGTTACTATTTCCTCATTTTCATTTTAAGGTTCTTTAATGCAGACAGACAGGATAGTTTTTCTTTGTTCCCTATAATAGATTAGTAAACTTGCATCTTTAGGTAGAATTTCTACTTGACATTGCCTGCATATATTGTTAAAACTGCCTATAACCTTGAGGTCTATTGTGATACTCTTAGGTACTGAAGCTAGAATTTAGGAATAAAAATTCCTTGTCTTTTATGACCTCTGGAATTCATACTTTGGGCATAATAATTTCATTTTTCATCTAAAACCTTTCGTAGCATTCTTCATGGTATTTTCTGACACTGGTCTTTCTTTGCATGCTGGGTTTCATGAGTAGTCTCTTCTTTTATAGCTCTGTCACCTGCAGACCGGCAAGTGCCTGGTGGCCCAGGGCCGCCCAAGTCAGAAGGGAGGCCTAGTAGTGCTTAAGGCATGTGACTACAATGACCCTAATCAGGTGAGTGATGCCTCTGCTCACAGCCAGTCCACAGGTGTGCTTCAGTGACAAGAAACTGCCACCAGTTATTCCTGAGGAGGGAGGGGCAGACACCAAGATTTTCATCTGACTTTTCTTCAATTATTGTATATGGTTTGAGTTGGGAATGATTTTAGAAATCATCTAATACAACTTTTTGTCTCTGCATAGTTTTCCTACATCTGACCAGTGTTTGTTTAGAACATTATTTGTACTTCCCAATTATACAGAATGAATTTGAATTATATAGAATGAATAGAACCCTATATGAATTTATTAGAAATGGCAAAACAAGTGCACTTCTTTTTCCCACCTCCCACTCCTTCCCCTTTGGCAACCCTTAGCTTGGTTCTCTATATCTGAGTCTGTTTCTGGTTTTCATTTATTCATTTGTTTTATTTTGTTTTTTTTTTGATTGCACATGTAAGTGAGATCATATGGTATATTTCTTTCTCTGACCTATTTCACTGAGCATAATACCCTCTAGAGTCCATCCATGTTATCACAAATAGCAAGATTCCATTCTTTTTTATTGCTGAATAATTCCACTGTGTGTATACACATCTTACTTATCCATTCATCTATTTATGGACCTCTATTAATAGGTTGTTTCCATATCTTGGCTATTATTAGCAATGCTGCAATGAATACAGGGATGCAAATATCTTTTAACATTAGTGTTTGTTTTCTTCGGATAAATACCCAAAAGTAGGGTTGCTAGGTCATATGTTAGTTCTATTTTTAATTTTTTAAGGAATCTCCACAGTTTTCCATAGTAGCTACACTAACTTAACAATCCTACCAACAGTGTATAAGGGTTTCCATTTCTCTATATCCTCGCCAAGACTTGTTTGCTGATTTTTTGATGACAGTGATGTCTAATTGTGGTTCTGATTTGTAGTTCTCTGATGACTAGTGATGGTGAGCATCTTTCCATATGTCTGTTGGCCATATGTATGTCCTCTGGGGAGAAATGTCTATTTAGGTTCCTCTGCCCATTTTTAAATTGGATTTGGGGGGAGTTGTTAAATTGTATGGGTTCTTTATGTATTTTGGATATTAACCCTTTATCAGAGGTATCATTAGCAAATATCTTCTTCCATTCATTGGTTGCCTTCTCATTTGTTGTGCAAAAACCTTTTTAGTTTGATGTAGTCCTATTTGTTTTTTTTTCTTTTGTTTGCCTTACTCAAGGCGATATATCCAAAATGGTACTGCTACGAGCAGTGTCAAATAGTTAGTTTCCTATATTTTCTTCTAGGAGTTTTGTGGTTCCAGATGTAACAATGTCTTTATTTGAGTTTATTTTGTATGCAGTATAAGAAAGTGGTCCATTTCATTTTTTTGCATGTATCTGTACAGTTTTGCCAACACCTCTTATCAAAGAGACTGTCGTTATATCCTTGCCTCCTTTGTTGTAGATTGACAATATAAGCAAGGATTTATTTCTGGGCTCTCTATTCCACTGATCTGTGTGTCTGTTTTTATGCCAGTAACATGCTGTTTTGATTATTGTGGCTTTTTCCCCCCTCAAGATTTCTTTGACTATTTGAGATCTTTTGTGGTTCCTTATAAATTT
The DNA here is from genome assembly GCA_004026885.1 of Lyroderma lyra. Lineage (NCBI taxonomy): Eukaryota > Metazoa > Chordata > Mammalia > Chiroptera > Megadermatidae > Lyroderma > Lyroderma lyra. Next base: position 120,999 of record PVJL010004094.1, read on the forward strand.
TTGGATTTATTCTAATTTTGAGAAAAATGCCATTGGTATTTTAATAGGGATTGCATTGAATGTGTTTATTATTAATATTTTAGGTAGTAAAGGTATTTTAACAATATTTTCCAATCCATGAGTGACGTATAGCCTTCTGTTTATTTGTATTTTGTTCACTTTCTTTTTTTAATGTCTTATACTTTTCACAGTATAGTTCTTTCGCCTCTGGTTAAATATATCCTGAAGTATTTTATTCTTTTTGATCCAATTGTAAAAGGGATTATTTTCTTGTATTTCCTTCTGTTTATTGGTATATAGAAACAGTAGATTTCTACATATTAATTCTGTATACGGCAAATTTACTGAAGTAATTTATTCTAATACTAGTTTTTTGGTGATGTCTTTAGGGTTTTCTGTGTATCATGTCATCTGCTAAGAATGAGGGTTTTATTTCTTTGTCTTGTCTGATTGCTGTGGCAAGCACTTGGGGTTTTGATCTTTTATTTTTTAACCTTAGATCTGGATTTACAATGAAGAGCACGAATTGGTTTTAAGTAATCTCCTTTGCCTGGATATGTCAGAAACGCGCTCATCAGACCCACCACGACTCATGAAATGCCATGGATCAGGAGGGTCACAGCAATGGACCTTTGGGGTAAGAAGCTTGCTGAGTGATAATGGGAAGAGCAGGTGAGAAAGCATGGCAGATGGACTCTTGTTCTACTTTGGGGAAGGTAGTTTAGAGTTTGTAGCACCCTGTAAGTAGTTTTAAATGGTCCCTATTTCTTCTGGATTATTATATCCTCTGTACCATATTCTGACAGTGTTATAAATTGAAGCACATAACTGGTGGTATTTTTTTTCTTGCTACCTCTTTTTATTTATTTATTTTTTTTCAGAAGAATAATCGGCTGTACCAGGTGTCAGTTGGACAGTGCTTGAGAGTGGTGGATCCACTGAGTCACAAAGGCTATGTTGCTATGGCGATCTGTGATGGCTCCTCCTCACAGCAGTGGCATTTGGAAGGTTAAGGTGGACACCATGGCTGGAATGGTGATTCATCATGCTTGCCCTCCTATGGAGATGCCTGAGAAGATTGGCAGGGGCGAGAAAGCAGACAGACTGGAGGTTAGAGCACCGACTGATCATTAGGAGGTGAAGAAATATGTTTAATTCACCAAGACATTAAGGTCTTTTCTGAGCTGCTGTTAGTAATTTCGTGCTTATGGTAGGCAACCAGAATACAGTTTTAATATAAAGGGTCAGGTTTGTACAGAAGGATAAAACCCAGGAAATTGCTAGGTCTGTTCAAATTTATTTATGCTTTTCAATCCACTAATGGTGTTTATCTGATCAAGAACTTGTCATGATTTCCTTTCATAGAAGATGTCATAGACAATTTAAACAAACTGATTGAATCCAGATTAATTTTAACTTCAGAAGACATCATGTATAAGATCATATTTAAGAGGCAGTTAACTATTCTAAGTTATTTTGATGAATTACTATCTACATTAAAAATAAAGGATTCTTTTAATTATTTACCTATCTTTCATATTGGGACCTCAGGTCTGAGCTGTAGCATGTGTGTGACACATGGTAAGAAATATACTTGGATTCAGTGGATGAACCAGTACACTAGATAGCAGCCCTAACCATAGAGAAGTTTCCATTTCTTTGCTTGAATTATGAGAGTCTAAAGCTAAAGGTATGTAAATTTGGATACCTGATGTTAAAGTTGCCTGTGAAACATCCAGGTAGAGTGGTTAAATAGGCTATTGGATGGAGAGGTCAAGATCTCAAAATACATGTATCTCAGATATAAATTTAGGAATCATCTGTATAAATTAAATGCCTAAAGTGAGGTTTGTTTGTTGTTTCACCAATATTAATCTCAGAGACAGTTTCATACCATAAGGTGCTGCCTTTGTTATTTTACCTTGAACTACAGAGCAGTTTAAGCACCAGATTAGAAAAAAGTTACAAGGGCTGTCCAGAAAGTATCCAGCCATGCAGTATGAAAAATGGAGGCATTTATGGCTGGGTTTTTTCTGGGCAGCCCTCGTATATCCTAAACTTTTAATCAGTTGTTCAACTTCAAAGACCAGATGGTACATAATAGAAAACAAAAAGCATGAAGATGATAGATTTAAACCCAGTAAAATCAATAATTGTATTAAATGTAATTTGGTTAAATGCACATTCAACCTACATGCCCCAGTTAGAAGGCAGAGATTGTTAGGTTGGATAAGAATCAGGACTCAACTATATGTGCTGCCTATAAGAAACTCACTGCACATATGAAGCACAAGGCAAAACTAGACAGGAAAATACATGCATACTGAACACTAATTGAAAGACATCTGGAGCAACTATATTATATTAGTCAAAGGAGATTTCAGAGCAAAGAATATTACTAGGGATAAAGAAGATTGTTTCATAATGATAAAGGGGTCAGTTTATGAAGAGGAAATAATGCCAAACATTTATATACCTAATAACAGAACTTCAAAATACATGCCACCAAAACTGTTCTTTAAGCTGCCAGAAGAGACATCATCTGCAATTACAGATTTTAGCACACCTCTCAATAATGGAGAAAACAGTAGATAGAAAATCAGAATGAGTAAGATACAGAAATCTTGATCAATACTGTTAACCAACTTGACATAATTAACATTTATAGAATACTGTACCCAACAAGAACAGAATCATTCTTTTTAAGTACACAGAAGCATTTACCAAGATGTTCCTGGATATTAAACAAGTCTCAGTAATTTATACAAATTCAACTCATGAAAATTATATTAGAAATCATTAACAAATATAAATAAAAATCAATAGTAAAAAGATAACCTGGAAAATCTTCAAATATTTGAAAACCTACCAGTAACACACTCTTTAATTACCCTGTGGGTCAAAGAAGAAATCAAAAGGATATTTTGGGGAGTTCTCTGGTGGTGTAGTGGCTAAGGCTTCAGCACTGTCAACACTGCGGCCTGGGTTCGATTCCCAGCCAGGGAACTACCCACATTTTTTTTTTTTTAAAGGATATTTTGAAAACATGAAATCTGTAGAATTCAGCTAATGCAGTTATTGGAAAATTTATAGCATTATGCATTTGTATTAGAAAGGGATTGTAAATTTGAAATCAGTGACTTAGCTTCCACCTTAAGAAAAAGAAGAACATAGCAGCAGAAGAAATACTAAATATCAGAATAGGAGCTTTTTACCTGCTCGAGCCCGCTCCTACCTCTTAGGAGTGTACTCTCTCTCTTAATCCCTTTGTTTCACTGTATTTTCCTTCAAGGAAAATAAAATATAAGTTATTAAAAATAAACTTCTTGGGTTCACCTCTACAAAAAAAAAAAAAGAAAAAAATTAGAACAGAAACAAATGAAATAATAGAAAACAAAAATAGAGAACAATGAAATAAAAAACTGGATTAACATTAATAAAACTGATAAAACATCAAGACAAAAATCACCAACATCAGCAAAGAGAGTGGTAACCTTACTGGAGATTCAATAATACAAATGATAAAAAGGGTGAGAAGCAGTAGGAACTCTCTCTCATTGCTGGTGGGAGTACAAAACTGTTCAGCCACATTGGATGGAAGACAAAACTAACATAGTCTTACCATGTGATCCAGCAATTAAGCTTCTTGGTGTTTACCAAAAGGACTTGAAAGGGCCACATGAGTCTTTCTTATAGCACCTTTGTTTATAATTCACAAAACTTGGTAGCAACCAAGATGACCCTCAGAGTTAAGTAAATGGATAAACTGTGTACATCTATACACTTGAATATTATTTAGTGTTCAAAGGAAATGAGCTATTGAGCCACAAAGAGACATGGAAGAAATGTAAATAAATATTAATCAGTGAAAGAAGCCAGTCTGAAAATCTACTTAATGTATGATTTCAACTATACGATAGTCTAAAAAAGGCAAAACCGGGAGTTCCCTGATGGTGTAGTGGCTTAGGGCTTCCGCGCTGGTGCTGCCAGCGCTGCAGCCTGGGTTCGAGTCCCGGTCAGGGAGCTACCCACATACCAAAAAGCCAAACAAACAAACAAACAAACAAATAAATAAATAGATAAATAAAATAAAAAAGGCAAAACCATGAGACAGTAAAAGAGCAGTGGGTGTGAGAGGTAAAGGGAGGGAGAAATGAATAAGCAGAGCACAAAGGATTACTGGGGCAGTGAAACTATGGTGTATGTCATTATACATTAGTCAAAACCCACAGAAGGTACAAAATCAAAAGTAGACTTTGGATGGTGATGTGTCATCACAGGTTCATCAGTGGTAACAAGGCGCCACTGATGCAGTGATACGGGATGTGGGGGTGGGGGAGCTGTGACTAAAAAAGTGTTCTCTGTACTTTACGCTTAATTTTGCTGTGAGCCTAAAAGAGCTTTAAAAAACAAAGTCTGTTTTTTAAAAAAAAAAGGGATAAGGGATTATTATGACCAAATTTATGCCAATAAATTGAATAAAATGGACAAATTTCTTGAAAGAAACAACCCAACCTCTCCGAAGAAAAAGATAACCTAGGAGTTCCCTGATGGTGTAGTGGCTTAAGGCTTCGGTGCTGGCGCTGTCAGCGCTGCGGCCTGGGTTCGATTCCCAGTCAGGGAGCTACCCACATACCAAAAAGCAAAAAAAAAAAAAAAAAAAAAAAAGAAAAAGATAACCTATATATTAATTTTATTTGTAGTTTTTAAAACCTTCCCACAAAGAAAAATCCAGGCACAGATGGTTTCACAAATGAATTCTATCAAACATTGATGGAAAAAACTATACCAGTACACAACTTCTTCTAGAAAACTCTTGTGAAATTTTGTTATTATGAGCAATTTTAAAAGCAATACACCAGAAAACTACAGACTAGAAGTCTTCATGAATATAGAAGCAAGACTTGTTATAAAACATTAGCAAATCAAATCCAATAATTGATAAAACAATAGACGATATGTAAGAAGGATGATAACTGATGAAAAGTGGGTTTGATCCCAGGAATGCAAAGTTGCTTTGACATTACAGAATCAATGTAGTTTATAAGGACTGTCTGGAAAAAAAACAGCATAAGTGCCTCTATTTTTCATATTACATGGCTGGATACTTTCTGGACACCCCTCGTATGATGTTAATACAGGAGAAAAGGTTTATAATCTAGCAGAAATAACATTTGACAAAATTCAACACACATTTATGATAAAAACCCAGTAAACTAGGAATGGAAGGAAAATTCCTCAACCTGATAGAGGGCATCTATGAAAAACAATAGTCGCATTGAAAAAAGAAGACGACGGGGTTAGGAAAAAGACAAGGATGTGTGTACTTATCACTTCCATTCACCATTTGTAGTGAAGGGCTTAGCCAATGCAATGGGCAAGAAAAAGAAAGTAAAATTGAATTTATTTGAAGACTATGATCAAGTATGTAGAAAAATCATAGTTTTCAAAAATACTGGAGTAGACTCTGTTAACTGGAACTCATGCACAAATATTGAAGAAACAATACTTTAAATAAAATTAAAATCAATTTCTAGCAGAAGTGTAAGTTTAAACTTGGCTAGCTGTGCCATGAGAAAGCCCGTGTTTTTTGAACCATGTGTTTGTCTCCCCTTCCGCCAATTCACCGTGTGTAAACATACCCCGGTAGGTTGGGATCTATTATTGTCAAATTTTGTGTTCTCACCCAACCCCAAGCATGCTGAAACAGGTCCTGAGTAAGTGTAAACACATAGTGCTTACCCTCAGAGTAGAAGATGGAAATATGCAGGAGACTTGAGAAAGGTGAGAGGTGGTGCTCATGGAGAAATTTCATCTTGGTTCATCAATGATCTATGACACTGTGCTGTCTCAGAAGATAAAGGAGTTTTAAGTTGGAGTGCAACAAGAGTGTGGAGAACAGCCATACCCTTCTACACCAAAAATAGAAGTGCTTGACCAGGCCCTGTATGAGTGAATGGTTTTTGCTGAAAAGATCTGAGTGGTTATATTTCTGGACTCACGTTGCAGGAAAAGTGACAGAATTCCATGAGAAAATGAACAATGAAGGTCAGTGTTTATTTTCAAGTGACTGGCTTATCCAATTCAGGGTTCATCATGGCTTCTGTAAGCTGGATTGTCAGGTGAGCAGAAATTGGCTGATTTTGAGGCTGCAGCTTCATTTGGTGACATTTCTTAGTGAATCGGTAGCAGAAAATGGCTTGACTCCAGAGCAGATTTATAATGCAGATAAGACTGAATTAATGTGCAAGTGTCTGCCTAATTCTACTTTGGCTGGAGGTAATAAAAGGCAGTTCATGGGTTCAAGCTAAATAAAGAGCATGTAACTGTGCTCATTTGTGCAAATGCACAGGGAAATCACAAAGTAAAGTTGTGTGTGGTTGGCAAATTTGCTAAACTAAGGTACTTTAAAGGCATAACTAAGCTTCCTGTAGTTTATCATGCACTAACAGTTATGGACGCAGAAATTTTTACCAAGTAGTTTCATTATTCATTTGTCCTGGTGTTAAAGAAAATTTATCAAAGAAAGGAATACCAGAAAATAGTAAAGTTCTGTTGTGCCTGGATAACTGTCATGCACATCCTCCTGCAGAAGAGCTCATTATTGGCAACATTTTCATATGTAATCTTCCAGCTAACTTCAAAAGTCTGATCAAACCAATGGACCAAGGAGTGATACAGAATGTAAACATATTTTATGGTGTGACTTCATGTGAAAAATTACTAATTTTGATGGGACAATTCTGGACTTTCAGAAAAAATATCTCAAAAGTGCTGTCTACACTGTCAGTTGTGTTTGGGATTCTGTGAGAAGTGAAACTTTACGGAAATGTTGGAGAAAGTTGTGGCCAGCTGTGATATCTGTGAATTACTCCATCAACTTTGAGGGCTTTTCAGTCAATAGTGCAGCTGCCAGAAGCAGAGTTCATGATGAAATCTGTGAGTTAGTTCACTCTGCTGATGACAAAATGAATTTATCTTGAGATGAACTCAAGATGACTTGCTGTAGATGAAGCTATTCCAGTAACTCGGACACAGAATACAGAAGATATCATAGAAACTACTGTGAATCTTGGAAAAATGAATGTTGCAGAGGAGAAAAAGAGTGATGATGATGGGTGTGAGGTGGAAAAGTATCCTGGCAGAGCGCTACTCCAGCATTTGAAACTGTAATAGCTTTTGCAGAACAGCAACCCTTCGCTTCTCAGCATGTTATGCAGCTGCACATCCTGCAACACCTGATTCTGCATGAGAGGCGCAGGGCCTCAAAGCAAGCTCATATTCGTCCATTTTTCAAGAAAGCTGCACGCAGGTTTACCAGCACAGCATCATCTACTGATGCAGATCCAGAACCATCCACACCCACTTCTCCTGATCCTGTCCCAGCTACAGCATCATGTCCTGATGATCCTGATGTGATGTCTACAGAGTAAACTCAACCCTTGCTGTAACAGTTTTAAATGTGTATGTGTGTGTGGTTTTTTTCTAAGTTACTTGAAGTTAAAAAAAGTTAGTAAAATTCATTAAGTTGTGAAGTTTATTGACTCATTTAAATAAAAAGGCACACTGCATTCACAAAGCTGTTTTTATAATAAAACTGTTACATTAAGTTAAATTTATCTTTATTAGCCTTAATTTGCTTTTAATTACTGTATTTGAATATTAATATCAAGATAATACAGAGTTCATGGTATGATATAGCATTATTTAGGCCTATTTTTAATAGTAACTGTCAAGCAACCAGAAACTATGTTTATCTGGCATCTACCAATCCCCGTGGGTACCAGTTAACTGAGAGTGCACTGTACTAAACTCCCTTACTATCAGGAGCACAAAATACAAGTTCAATATAAAATTGAATTGTACTTTTGTATAGTAGCAATAAACAATTCAAATTTGAAAATAATGGTATTACAATTTACAATAGCGACAAAAATATGAATAATGAAAAGTAGAAAATATTGCTCAGAGAAAATAAAGACAACCTAAATAAATGGAGAACTATAATATATTCATGGATTAGGAAACTCAATATTGTTAGGGTCTTAATTCTCCACAATCTGATCTACAAATTTAATGCTGTTCTCCATTAGAATCCCAATAGGTTTTTTTGTAGTTGATCATCTTATTTTCAAATTTACACAGAAATGCACATAACTGAGTGGCCAAAATAATTTTGTAAAGAATAAAGTTAAGAGAACTTACACAAATTCAAGACTGACTATGATAAGGGCTTATGGAATGATGCATATAGATTGATGGGACAAATATGGGCAGTTGATTTTCAGCAAAGGAGCCAATACAACTCACTTAATCTTTATAATAAATGGTGCTAGAAGAACTTCATATCCCTATGGACAAAAATGAAACCTTATACCATACACAAAAATTATTTCAAAAAAAGTCTATCAATAAAAATGAATTTAAAAAAATTATTTCAAAATGGGTCATAGAAAAACTGGTAAAGCTTTTAGAGTAAAACAAAGAATATCTTTATGACTTTAGGCAAAGATTTCATTACTCATTAAAAGAACAAGTCAAAAAAGATGAATGAATTGGTTTTCATCAAAATTAAAATCTTCTGCTCAAGACACAGTTGGGAAAATGAAAAGGTAAGCCACAGACTTGAATCCAGAGAATATAACTGGTACTTAAAATTCTATAAAAGGACAACCCAGTTTTTAAAATGAATAAAACATTTGAATAGACCCAAACATGTATAAATGGCTAAGTGTTTGAGAAGGTGTTCAATGTCAGGTATCAGGGAAATGCAAACTAAAACCACAGTCAGAGAACACTTCACACCCATCAAAATGGCAAAAGTAAAAAGGCCTGACCTGGGTTCTGAGGAAATGGCAGAGGTTGTTGCAGCACAGCATTCACATCTTGCCACAACCAGTACCCATGTACAATTAGAGCAACTAGACAGCCGGACTGAAACCTAAGGGTAACATTTACAAAGCAGTTAAGTGACAAACTTCACAATCTCAAAAATAAAGTACTTTGGGGAAACGAATAGTTGTTAGGATCTGTGTTATCGACACTTGTGTGACAGCAAAAGGAAGCAACAGAGCTGGTGGAGGACCCAAGAATAAGAGAACCCGAAATTGGCAACAGGTATTAACAGGAAACATGGTGGGTGAATCGGTGAGTGCACGGGACAGACGGAGCATTTTAGTTCCTCTCAACTCTTGAAGCTTGCATCCAGGGCTGCTTTGTAGGTTAGGGCCCCAGCCCGAGGACAGACTGCTGGGAAATTGAGCAGGATAGGAATAATAGAAAGAAAGGAAAGAAAACTTGGCCAAGTGGAGGAGGGACACAAACTAGGCATCTCGCAGGAGACCACTGTGCTGTTGAACCCCACACACATTAGAGGAGCTCCGTGAAGTTAGAACAGCCAACTGAACCACCCCTCCAAGTTCAGGAAAAGTACATTCTCACCAAATGAGCAACAGAAAAGGATCAAGGTCAAATCCCATACAAGGTTACTATAAGGAGAAAAAGCTGTAGTAGAAAAACCTGGTCTGTCTCCTGTCTCTCTTTCCTGTGGGCCTCCTTTTCTACTCAGAACACTCCACTTCTGGTCACCCAGTGTGTGGAGGATTTCCCTCACCCCAAGCAATTCTCAGACACCAGCTGGGTATCCCATACTTCACCTCAATTATGATGCTGTTTACCTGCAGACAGTGTCAGATTCCACAGGCTAAGTGCTCAGTCCCATGAGACTGCACCCCCCAACCCGGGTGCCAGTTGCACGTCCAGGTTGTCACTGTGCTTCTGACTGATAGTGTATAAATCAGAAGTTTGCACATCCCTGTCCTCAGTTTCGATTAGTTAGCTAGAGCGGCTTTCAGGACTCAGGAAAATGGTTCATTTACATTTACCAGTTTACTATAAAAGGATATGACAACAACATCCAGAGGAAAAGCTGAGTAGACTGAGGTCTGTTGAAAGGGACAAGAACTGTGTTCTCTCTGAGCTCACCACTCTGCCAGCATCTATGTGTCCACCTACCTGGAAGCTCTGCCAGCCCAGACCTTGGTTTTGTGGCGGCTTCACTGCATAGACATGGTTGATGAAATCATAGCCAGTGGCGACAGACTCAATCTCCAACCTCTCCCTTCTCCAGAGACCCACAGGGTGGGACTGAAAATTCCATGGTTGGCTCACCGGCAACCAGTCCCCATCCTTAGGTATCGGGTCAAGTCACCTGATTGATACTAACATAAGACAACTCTATCACTCTGAAGACTTAGGAAATTCCAAGGGTTTTAGGAGCTATGTCAGAAATAGGAACAAAGACCAAATACATAAGTCTTATAACACATATTATCACAGTTTATCCCCTGGTTTGTGGACATGAATCCCTAATAGCAAAACAAGTATAAATTGTCAAAAGATGGTGACATAGTACTAGAATTTCACTCAGTCATTAATAACGATCCAGTCTATCACCACATTGCATGAAAATGTCTCCCAGGGTGGTGCCACTCTGGTTTGCAAGCTTCTATTCAATCTGGTCAGGTTCCAGAAGCAGGAGTGGCCTCAGCTTGTGGTTTCCCCTTTTCAGGCATCTGGCATAGTTGAGCTAAGTGCCAGTATCATGTCTTGCTCTGAGCCTGTTTTAAGGTGTTCATGTAATTACCGGATTTCCCTCATTACATAGCATAATCTGTTTATTATATTCATTCCTTTACGCTCACATGCTATTTTTCCTTCTTTCCATTTATACCCAAATTTTCCACCTTTAGGAGTGACATTAGGTTCAGTAACTGCTGGTTTAGACTGTAGGCAGCCATACTGGTCTAGTAAGTTATTTCCCACGATCCACTTCCGCTAAGGCAGAGGGGGTGAGGCTACACCAGGTGCAGGGCTGGCGGGCTCCCGTCCTTAGTGCGGGCCGTACCGCTGCAGTCCGTTAGTTCCAGTTTTGCCAAATGGGGTGAAGGTGCATCCTGCCCCATCAGGTCCTCAGGAGTTCTGACATAAAGGTTACGGACGGCACACTCAGTTTCTTGCTTAGAAAACCTATTTACAGCCCTGTACGTGCAACCCTGGTCTATGAACACTGCATCAAGTAGTGGGGGGAAATAGTTTAGGTAATGTGGAAGAACGAACGCTCACCAGAAAGACACACAGAACTAATCAAAACTATAACACACTTGTTTAAAACGAGCTTCAAAAGGAAGAAACTGATTCTTGGGTAACTTTACCAGCAGAATAAAGTCTTTAAAGGGAAGCAACACAGTCCAGCACTCAACATGAAATCACAAATTCTGGAATCCAATAAAAATGACTAGACATGGAAAAGACTGGAAAATGTGACCTGTTATCAGGAGAAAAAGATTAATTAAGCCCAGAAATGAAACATGATAGAATTAGCAGTCAACACTATTACAAATATCTATTATAAATATGTCCAAGGTGCTAAAATTTTTAAAAGAAAACTGGAACATCATGAAGAATGAAACTTTCAAACTGCTGATGTTACGAAAAATGAGGCCAACCTGCGTCAGTCACAGACCAGAGGACAGTAAGGCGACACGACGACCCAGTGCAATGTGGGTCCCGGACTGAATCCTGGAACAGAAAAGGGACATTACTGAGAAGCTGGTGAAGTCTGAACCGCACCTGTAGTTTATGGGAAAGTACTGATGTGAATGTGGTTCTATAAGGTGGTAACATTAGGGGAGATGGGTAAGGGGGATCTGGGGACTCTGCATTCTCTTTGCAACTTTTCTGTAAATCCAAAATCACCCCCTAATAAAAAGTTCATTTAAAAGACCAGTAAATTGCAGTTTACTTAAGGTAAACATCTCAAAATGTATGAGAAAAAAGTTGTAAGCTACCTAAACAGCTTTTACGCTTTTCCCTTTTTCTTTTCCTCCCTTGTTTTTAAGGATAAAAATGGATATTTTAATCACAAAATATTATAAAATATTTTTGAGTATTGTACTAATTTATACTGTCAACATAATGTACTATTTCAAAAATTGTCCCACTAGGAAACATAAGGCAAGCACACACACTTCTCCGGGGTTTTGAAGGGGCTGCAGTGGGATAGGGGCACTTAGCACCCAGAGCCTTAAGGGCCAGGAGAAAGCCTGCCTGTGCCTGGGGTGCCTAGAAGGAGCTGTAGACCTAACGGGAGGTGCCCGAGGAGGAGACACCCTGGATTCCCTGTCCTGCCCTCCTGCGCCTCCCAAGCCAAAAGACTAGAAGGTCTGCCTTCGGGACACAGCTGGGTAGAGGGAATGACGAGGGGACTGGGGGACACCAACACACTTCTTTTTTTTGTGCTGGAAAGACAGCCCAGAGATACAGTTCCTGCCCTCCAAGGGTAGTTTTAGCTGCTGAGACTGTCAAGTAAAATATAAGTTACAAATGAACTTAGTGAGACAAGCTGGTTTGGAAGGATTCCTGAGGCCATCAGGGAGGACTCTGAAGGAGACGCAGACTGGCAGCACCGAGGCCTGACCACGCCCATCCAGGTCAGGGAGTAGCAAGGAGCTTTCCAGAAGGTGAAGGTGGAGGGCACCCTGGGCCAGGCCTGTAAGGGAAGAGCCCAGGAGGGTGGCAGAGCCCCTGCGAGGGAGCAGACTGGTGTGTGATTAGTGATTGTGGGTGGGGCTTCGGCATGGGCGCTGCTGTGGACAGGAAGTACTTACTGGGGAAGCAGCTTTGGGGAAGAAAATAGAGGTTGAGTCTTTTCACTATCGCTTTTATGGTAATAGGAGCAAGTCAGTGCAGTAACAAGTAGCTGGGCTTGGAGATGAGAAGGGAGTTTGTTATAGAAACTTGTCGCCCTTGTATGACGTCAACCTGGAGAGCACAGACGGGAGGAGAGCTCCGGGGGAAGCTTGGCAAGTGAGTGCCAATCCTGACAAGGCAAAGGACAAAGGCTGAAGCTATGGGGCCAAAGCAGTGGGGACGACATGGGCTGGTGAGTGTGGTGCAGTGGGACCGGGAGGGACCCGTGTCACACGCTCCCGGGGCAGGACAGCGAGCAGCACCAAGCTCGTGGGCTTTTCTTTATGAAGCAAAGTACACGTGGGTAAAGGCTGCCATCAAAGAAAAGGAAGTACTTGTTACACTTCATCGGTTGGGATAAGAACTGGGTGAAAACCACTTCTGGAGCCCCAGAAAGCAGGCTCCAAGTTTGAGAACCCAAACCTGTAGGGAGATAGAGTTCCAGAAACCGCATGGGGTGCTCTGCCTGGGAAAGGAGGGCTGTGGCCTGCGGCCCAGAAATGAGACATCTTCAGAGAGACAGGTCTGATCTGGAGAACTCTGCGTCTGTGTGGAAAAGGAAAGGAAGCCCCGGGCCGGCCCGGAGAGACCGCGGCCGCCTCTGAAGGCCTGCGTGCAACCTGCCCAACAGATGGAAGATTCCTGCAGAACTAAAATTATGGCCGTTATTGACGAGGAAAAGGAGTGCTTTTGTCTTACTACTAAGTAGAATGTGGGATCCATTTGGGTAGTTATGGAAACTGTCAGAAACCTTCAGAGGTGCAGGTGGGGCGTGGTATGACCAGGTGCACCCGCCCCACAGCACGGAGCGCGGCCTCTGAGAGGTGACGGGAGCGGTGGGCTTCGCTCGCCTCGGCAAGAACCACCTTGCCCTGAGTCCTCTCAAAAACCTGTGGGAGGGAGTTCCCTGATGGTGTAGTGGCTTAAGGCTTCGGCGCTGGCGCTGTCAGCGCTGCGGCCTGGGTTCGATTCCCAGCCAGGGAACTAGCCACATACCAAAAAGAAAAAAAAAAAAAAAAAAAAAAACCTGGGGGAAAGTGCTGACACCCTTGTAAGCACATCTTAAAGAAATCCCAGGCTCCTTGATAAACAGCGTCAGTGCATCACTGAAATGAAGTGAACGTTTCTTTTCTATTTAAACCCAATCAGTGGAGCACTTCTCACCGTGAAGTGCTCGTCAGCGCACGTGCCGATGGACTAGAAGGGAACCGAACAGGGAGGGACGAACGGCCTGCTCTGTGCAGCGGCCTGAAGGAGGTGACAGTTCCTGACACTGTGCCTTCATGACACAACGAGACGCGGTGCCCGCACCCCTAGTGCACAGGACCAGCTCACCGCTGCCACTTGCCCCTCTTCTGTTCACGGCATGTTAAGTAAACCGCCGAGTCTTTGGAAGCTGTACTGTTCTGTGGCACCTGAAGAGCTGACACAAGTTGTTTTAGGGTGTCGGTATCTTAAGGTAAAATAGATGTTGTCACATCATAGAAGCCAGGGATGATGGCATAGTTGGAGCTTCCTGGAAGAGGTGATCTTCTAGAAGTTGTTTTCAGATCAACACTAACCTATCTTTTTAAATAAAATAAATAAATAAATAAAAATGGATAGTCCTTTTAGGGAAAAGAATTAAGCCAGAGAAATGGGAAGAAAACCACTAAAGGGTGGAGGCCCATAAAACAAGGGTTAGAGAGAGTTTTAGAGAAACAATGGTCAACACTGTCATATATGACAAGCAACTCCACTGAGCCCAAGAACATCTATTATTGTATTTGGTACCCCAGGACCAGACTAAGGGCAGTCGTGCTTGGAGACTAGGAGCGGGACACAGCGGCCTGATGACAGCAGGTTGCCGAGGAAGGACAGGAGGAAACCGGTCAGGAAAGCGAGGGGCAAAGGCGGGGAGGTCGTATTTTAGAAGCGTTGAGCAAGTCTATCTGCAAAATAGCCCAACTGTTTCTACTTGTCTGGTGTCACTGCACTGCCTCGTCCTGGCACACCAGCTCTTGGATCAGTGCAGAACCTATGTGCCTTCCTGCCCGCAGCTCGGCCCCAGCACAGCTGACCTGTGCACCACAGCACGAGCCCTGTTCCGTTGGTTCAGGGTCACAGTGCTTCCACCAGTGGGGTTCCCACGGCACTTCACTGTCAGAATCCCTGTTGACCTCCCCTCCTGCCACTCTCAGTTCCCACACCTCTTGAACCTCAGGGCAACTGCCGGTGCTGGGAAGGCTTTGCCACCATGCCATGTTCTCTTCCTCAGGGTTTAGCTTAACCATCACCTTAGCGAGGCCTCTCCTGCCTCCCAGCTCCCTGCATTAGATTTCTATCTAAAAATTGCCTGTTTTCATCTGTCTCCCCCACTAGAATACAAGCTCAGTGATGCCAGGGACCACAGCTGTCTCATTTGTGATGTCCCAGTGCTTTTTCAGCATTTAATGTGTTGAGTACATGGTCAAATATAAGCACCCACTGCAGCTCACCAGTTAGTAATGTTTGGCATGGGAGGGACAGGCCTTGCTACTCCAATTTTTACCCCTGGGACCCACTCTAAACGGATTCTTTCTAGGTTTGAGGCACCAGGTTGCCATGCAGAGAACCATCTACTACTGATTTGGGGTATAACAGATACTTCACCCTAGGCTGTGTTTCCTCCTATGGATACATAACCTCCCATATTTTCTCTCCCCTGCCCCCTCTCTCCCTGGAGACTATTCAGGTTAGTAGATATGATGGCAAGAATCACCTTTCTTGCCAATCCCTGACATGGCACAATTTGCCATCCACTCCAGCACAAAGAAGATCCCAGGCTCTGTGACGGCTCAAACTTAAGTTTCCTTCCTTAGATGTCTGATTGTTAGAGATCAGGCCCAAGGTCAGAGAAGAAAAGGTGGCACCATCAAAAGCTTTAAGATCTCGAGCAGACTGGGAACACTCCAGCCTCATTAAACTGACAATTTCACACATAGCAAATATTTTAGAACACTAATGGATAAATTTTTATCAGATGATAGGTGCTTTGAGAATTTCTATAAAACCACACAGTACAAAAGCTTGTTGTTTTAGGGTGTTCATGAAACACAAGCTAAAAATCAGTTGTGGAAATCTTTGTCGGGGGGGGGGTGCTCTCTGCCTAGTGGAGTACATGAGGCAGTGCTCGCCTCCTCCCATGACCACATCAAAATTATGACTAAGTAACAGAACAGCCATCATTGAGGACCACCTGAAGGTGAGCTGAACAGAATTCTTACCACTAAGAACACAGAGAAGCCAAACTGGTAGGAGGGGTGCAGACACAACTGCCCGGTCCCACACCCACATGTGGCAGTTGGGAATCGAGAGAGATCTTGGCTGCAGAGAATCCTCCCTGAAGAGTGAAGGGTCCCAGTCCCACTTGGAGCATCAGTGACAAGAACAGGAATCCCTACAACATCTGGCTAAAAACCAGCAGGAACCGTTTCCCAGAAAGACAAGGAGCTGCAAGACTGAGATGCCTTCTCCTAAAAGGCCCACGTACACTCACTCCCTCACTCACAAACCCACTCAGCTCTAAGCTCCAGTGCAGGGGGAGCAGCTTGAAAAGTGCCAGGGACATACCAGGAGGAAATAAATTGATTAACATCAGGACAAGGGCTGGAGGAGCAGTAGTTGGGGTAACTTTCTAGGGATGGAAGCACTGCCAAGTGCCTTTGTTCCTTTGTTGAAGTTTCCTCCCACACAGCCAGCCATCAGGTAGGAACCAGATCTGAGCGCTCCATTAACCTTACACTATTTGCTCCATCCATCCTGGTGATTCCCTGATACCCTAACTCCACCCAACTCTCCTACCTGGCCTGAACCTCTTCAGTGGCTTTTCCACACAAGTTGCCAGCCTCAGCTCACTTTGTGAACTTAATATTAAAATCTCTCAAATGTCTGCAAAACCCAAGCTGGCCTTAAGATGCCCTTTACCTCTTGCTAAGCCATCCCACTAGTGGCAGTTGGCCTTAGTTCGCAGCATACCCTCTCCCAGATGCCTCCAAGCTGAGCACAGGCAGCAACCAACCACAGATCACTGTGGGATTTATTTCTGGAGTGCAAGGCTGGTTGAGTATCCACAAATCAATCAGTTTGATACACCACATAAACAGAATGAAATAGAAAAATCATACAATCACATCAATAGATATAGAAAAATCTAGCATCCATGATAATAAAATCTCAGCAAAGTGGAGATGGAGGGAATATACCTCAACACAATAAAGGCCATAGATGACAAACTCACAGCTAACATACTCAATGGTGAAAAGCTGAAAAAGTTTTCTTTAAGGTCAGGAATAAGACAAGGATATCCACTTTCACCACTTTTACTCATCAACATAGTATTGGAAGTCCTAGACAGCAATCAGAAAGGAAATAAAAGACATTAAAACTGGAAAGGGAGAAGTATTTCATTATTTGCAGATAACATAGTACCACATACAGAGAGTCCCAAAGATTTCACCAAAAAACTATTACAACTAATAAAACAATTTGAACTCATAGTAAAAAACAAAACAAAAAAACTCATTAAAAAATGGACAGAGGACCTGAAAAGACAGATGGCCAATAGCCATGAAAAGATGTTCGACATCAATAAACATCAGACAGATGCAAGTTAAAACCACAATGAAATATCACCTAACACCTGTCAGAATGGCCATCAACAACAATAATAACTCAATAGACAAGTGATGGAGAGGATGGGGAGAAAAGGAAACCCTGTGTACTGTTAGTGTGACCGCAAATTGGTGCAGCCACTATGGAAACCAGTATAGATGTTCCTCAAAAAATTAAAAAAAAAAAAAAAATTAAAAGCAGACCTCCCATATGACCCAGCAATTCCACTTCTTGGTATTCATCTGAAGAAATCCAAAATACTAATCAAAAAGATAACATGCATCATTATTTACAACAGCTAGGATATGGAAGTACCTAAGTGTGCATCAACAGATGAATGGATAAAGAGGATGTGGTACATATATACAATGAAATACTACCTGGCCACAGAAAAGAGTGAAATCATACCATTTGTGTCAACATGGATAGACTGAGAGGGTACTATGCTGAGTAAAATAAATCAGAGAAGGCAAATACTATATGAATTCACTTACATGTGTGGAATCTAAAAAACAAAATAAAGGAACAAACTAAACTAAGACTTGTAGATACAGATAACAAACTGATGGTTACCAGATGTGAGGGGGGTTGGAGGGCTGGGTAAAAAATGTGAAGGTACTAAGAAGTACAAATAGCTAGTTACAAAACAGTCACAGGAATGTAAAATACAGCACAGAAAATATAGTCAATAATATTGTAATAACTATAAATATTGTCAGATGGGTACTAGACTTATCAGGATGATCACTCTAAGTTATGTGTCTAGTTACTATGTTGTATATATGAAAATAATGCAATATTGTATGTCAACTGTAATTGAAAAATAAAAAATAAATATTTGTTACATACAGTTTTACTATTAATAGAAGCAGAAAAAATAAACACATAAAAGGTTTCTTCAAAGAAAAAAAAAAAAA